>CAHIKZ030005106.1:1152500-1202500 GCA_903632075.3 Acanthosepion pharaonis
AATACAGTGTAGAGCGAATATAAATATTTATTTAAAAATTATAAAATAAATATGTTATAAAATCACTACAAAAATAGGCATTTTGTTTCAACACCTTTGGTGTCTTATCAAGTGATGATGTTGAATGTAGATTGTAGAATAAACGTTTTACGGAATAAATTCAAATCACCTTTAAAAACAATTATTCAATGTTCGAATTAACAAACGAAACTATTTAACATCGGATGAAACTGCCACCTTTCCTCCAATTTTGATTATATTGTTGAAACATAACCTAAACAAAATAAACTATGAAATCTCCACAAATATCCTTAAATGTCTATAATTGATAACAGAAGCCATTGGTTTATACCAACGGCTTCCCATACTTAATACTTCTCGAATTCACTGCCACGTGGTCATGTGTAACGTCACCAGCTGCGGTGCGATTTTCGCTTCCAGCATCTTATATGCACGTGTTTATCGTTGCTTGGAAATCATCCATGTAAACAGAAACAGACATTCTTGTCCGTATATTGCTTAATATGTTGTACAGTAATTGTCATCTTTGATCATGGCTTATGTAAGCCGAAAGCTTAGATTGGATTAAAAAATATGGATCAATATTGTGATTTTCTTTCTTCGTTTAATGATAATGTTATTAAGCTTATCAGACGTTATGAAAAGAATTTACATAAAATAAATAGACAACACTTGTCTATATTATTTAATGAAATATGTATGAATATATATATATACATACATATATATATATATATATATATATATATATATATATATATATATATATATATATATATATGTAGATAGATAGATAGATAGATATTGCCTCTATATTTGAATGACAACTCTAACAGTTTTAGGCATTTAAAACATGCCTGGCCGCGTACACAATCCGGAAAATCCTCATTGAAAACACAACTATACTTAAACATGAAAACAATAAACAAAAACTAAAAAATTTTGAAGCTATATACATAAAACAGTTGAAACCTAACCTGAACAAAATAAAATACGAAATCTCCACAAATATTCTTAAATGCCTATAATTCATAACCGAAGCCATTGGTTTATACCAATGGTTTCCCATACTTAATACTTCTCGTTTTAAATCTCGCGTGGTTATTTGTGACGTCACGTCTCGTATACACATGTTAGTCGATCCTTTGAAATTTTTCATGCAACAAAAACAGACTATCATTATCATTCCGTGTATTGGTTGATATATTGAAAAGTAATTGTCATCTTTGATAATGGCTTATGTCAGCCGAAAGCTTAGATTGCATTCAAACATGTATCAATATGGTGATTTCCTTTCGTCATTCAATGATAATGTTATTAAGCTTATCAGACAATATGAAAGGAACTTCCTTAAAATTATTAGACAATATATATATATATATATATATATATATATATATATATATATATATGGGTAAGATCAGAACGAATAAAGTACATTTCCAACGTTAGTAACATTTTGATATAAAGAGATCTCATACAAATTAGAGCGATATTATTTATTTTAGGATATGACACCGAAAACACGCCAAAATCGCTACACATTTGCTATACTTTACTCAATCAAAGATCTGAGTTAACGGTAAATTGTAAACACAGTCTACGTTTTACCTTAAAATTCTGTTAGATTTGAAATTTGATAATTTTTTTCTTAGATTTTAGTTGAACCGTGTTGCACCATATATGGCTTATCTTTATCTTTATATGGCTTTATCTTTCTATTTGTATGATTAATTTGGGTTTAATATAATTTTGTATTAATCAACTGCTAATATTATTAAATTATTGCACGGATATATTGGTATTTGACTGGTATTTTTACATTGATTGGTTATTGTTATTAACATCTTATATGAAGAATCTTTAGTCAGTAGCTGTATATTAATTTACCAAGTAATTCTATAAGTTTAAAGTATTTACTAATTTCTTAAAGAAACTATTTATCTATCAACTATAAAGAAAATTATGTAGGAAACTCACAAGGCTATAACTTGTTTAGCATTTTGTTAAATTACCACTCCACCTTATTGTTCGTAAGGAAATGACATTGTCTAGTGTGTAAAATATGTATCCATTAACGTCCGTTCCTGTTTAACGTCTTATGCTGACAATCTACGGGTCATGACCCATTTATGGAAAATAATTTTGTAACTTTTGCTTCATCACTTAGTTCAAAGTTAATGCAGGTCATATTTGATTGGTTGACCAGAGTATAGCCGACAAACTTTATATCCGCCATTTTTATACTTTTTTCGTAAATAGAGGTTGTTGTTTGCTTGTAAATCTAAATAAATAATTTACTCGCCAGTAATTTGCAGTCAGTAATTTACAAACGCCTGATGAGAGGCATGGATACGCATAGAAACATGATTGCAATTGTATAGCGATTTTGTCTCATTTTCGGTGTAATATCCTAAAATAAATTATATATATATATATATATATATATATATATATATATATATATATATATATATATATATATATATGGGGGTGGATAAATTGATAGATAATGATCAAAATGAGATGGATAATGTTAAAATTAGATAGACAAATAGATAGATAGTGATCCAAATATCATAAATATAGATAGATAAATAGATAATAATCAAAATGAAATAGATCAAAAAGTGTAGATAGATAATGATGAAAATAAGATACATACATATATATATATATATATATATATATATATATAGATAGATAGATAGATAGATAGATAGATAATTGTCGAATGAGATAAATACATAAATAGATAGACAGATAGACTGATAGATAGTGATGAAAATAAGATACATACATATATATATATATATATATAAAGAGAGAGAGAGAGAGATAGATAGATAATTGTCGTAATGAGATAAATACATAAATAGATAGATAGATATAATGATAAAAATAAGATACATAGATATAGATAGATATCTAGACAATTGACGAAATAGATAATGATCAAAATGAGATTGATATATAGATATATAATCGTCAAACAGAAAATGATCAAAATGAGATAATTTTGTTTAATATTACCACTACTACTAATACTTCTACTCCTACTACTACTACTACTACTAATACTAATAATAATAATAATAAAACTTTGCTTTGAATATCGATATTTGATATACTGCGGTTAGTTATTAGTCTAAGTTCTTACTGACCGTTCTCTCCGGTGTTCATTACGGAAATGTCCCTCCCCATAAAAAGGTCCCATCGAAAGTTATTGATATAGGTTCAGTATATCTTCTCTTGCTTCCTTTCCTCTCATCTCTCGCTAATTCATTCCCTGTTTCCATTTCCGATTCTGTGCCCCGCCTTTTGACATTTGTTTTTCTATTAAATCATTTCATCTTTTAGTTTCATCCGTTCGTTTTCTCCCTTTCTCTATACAAAATTAGGATTCCTTTGACTCTCTTTCAGATACTTGCAAATCAAACCTAATACCATGTTTCCTGTCAAGTTTAACATATTGTAAATTCACACTTTCTAATGAATTCTTGGCCATTAGCGTCGTTTTCAAACCTGGACACTAAATACTTTTTTTTTTCTTTTCGGGAAATGTGTGCTTTCTTTTACAATGTATTTGTTGCTATTTTAGAAATATTTTTCGTAGTTTTTTTTTTCCCCACATTTAAAATTTATCAGAATCACTACTGTGTCCTTTAATTCTAAATTTCAATTTTTGTTTTTGTTTAAACTGTTTCTGAATTCAAGAATAATCAACATTAGACTCACGGATCCTCTTGGCATCTTGAAATGGATCCCTACGGAGCTATTTAAAAAAGAATGGAAGAAAACGGATGCCATTTTGACCATGCAAATGCATTTGCCCATTAATTAAAAAGAATACTTGGAAACTGCGCATGCGTAGAAGGTAGATTTAGTAATGAATTACTTCCATTAACCATTATGGACGTTGTTAGTTATCATACCCAACTCACAATGTTGTAAAAGGCGATTAAACCTGATATTGAAGCCAAATAACCATAGTGCATAACAAAGGTCGGAAAGAGCAACAGTGAAATCCGTAGGCGCATTAGTATCGTGAAAGATGCTTTCCAAAATCTATGTAAAGTACTAACAAACAGGAAAACCTCTTTAGAAACAAGGACAAGAGTACGAAACTGTTATGTAATATCTGTCCAATATGGCGGGGAATTCTGGACAATCTTCTTAGTGATGAAGAAAAGACTTGAAACAATAGAAATATGGTTCTACAGAAGGATATTGAGGTTAACATGGACAGATTATGTTAGCAACTATGAAGTTTCAGAGAAAATGGAAACAAAAAGGAAACGTATATCTAAAATCAGGAAGAGATAGTTGAAATTTGTAGAGTAGATAATGAGAAAAGAGAGCTTGGAAAATCTGATACACACAGGGCAGATTGATGGCAAGAGGGACAGATGAAAAAGGGTTTGACAAATATGATTTCCAGTCGCATTCATTACATTTACTTACGCGCAAATACCCTATGGAAAGATATGAATCCATATCTTCTCCCTAGCTATGGATTGATTAGCAGGATAGACTCTATCCTATAGCCTTGGTTGGCAACTATTCTTTCTCAGAAAGAAACAGCGACCTTGCGAGAAAATCTATCTAGTCAGTGATGAATCGAAAGAAACATGATCGCTCAAGCATGTATCACTGATGGCACTTCACGGCTTGTATATTTTTGACCCCCAACTTTTTTTTTTTTTTTGCATAACCTTTGATCTCTGACCACCGCTTTACCGGTGGTAGGGGAAAATGACTTAATTTCCAGCTACCGGTTGATCGGTAGGTAATCACTTGTAACTATTTTTATATCTACCGTGGAACATTACATACCAATGGTTTGCGAATTTTGACTCAGGAGATCAGGCAGAAGGGTTAAAATTGTTCAAGAACGCAGCGGTCAAAGGGTTAAATAACCTGCAAAGTGTTGATAATCAATCAATCAGTCACTCAAAAGGTCTTTTACCGGTGGTAGAGAAAAATGACGTAATACCCAGCGACCGGTTGAACAGTGGTAGAGAAAAATGACTTAATGTCCAGCCACTGGTTGAACGGTGGATAAATATTTTTATCTATTTTTATATCTACGTAAAACATTAAATATCAATGATTTGCGAATTTTGACTCAGGCAGAAGGGTTAAAATTTTTCAGGGACGCAGCCGTCAAAGGGTTGATAAACCGTAAAAATCGAATCAATCAATCAGTCAATAAAAAGGTCTTTTACTGGTTGTGGAGGAAATGATTCAATGCCCACCCACTGGTTCAACAGTGGTAGAGAAAAATGACTTAATGTCCAGCCACCGGTTAGAACGGTGTGTAAACATTTCTGATTATTTTTATATCTACTGTGAAACATTACATACAAATTATTTGCGAATTTTGTCTCAGTAGCTCAGTCAGTGTTATACTGGAACATACCTATTCTATTGTTAATAGACTCTCTCACAGATAATAAGTAGTAGTAGTAGCAGTCACCAGTCATCTCATATGGAGAAAAGAAAGTTTTTTTCGTTCACTCTATAACAACTTTGGCGACCAGGATTCGAAATTCATACGGAAAAAAATTAAAGAAAAAAAAAATCATTTCGCCATATACAACACTTGGCGACGAACGTATTTTGGATTCATACGAAAAAAAAAAATTTGTTCACTCTACAACACTTGACGACGTGGATTCGTAACTCATACGAAAAAAAAAAAAATCACCCGCCATAATAAACGTGGCGTACGACGGATTCGGATTCATATAGTGAAAGAAAAAAAAATTCGCTCACATTATTTAGTGACGAAATTCGTTTTTTCATTCGGAAGAAAAAGAAAAAAAAAAACTTGCTCGTCAAATTTTCGGCGACAACATCTCGGATTCTCATTAAAAAAAAAAAAAAAAAAAAAATTTGGCAAAGTTTTTGAAAGAGAAGACGTCAGCTTAGTGACGGAAAAAAAAATCAGTCGTATTCTCAATTGAGAAAAGAATTTTTGTTTTTCTCGATAAGACAGTTTGCTCAAATAGGCCATGAATTGAAAATTCGTTTTGGACCCCCCTCTACAATATTTAAGCATTGTGTAAATTTTTTCGAAGATGGAGGAATGCAAAAATATATTCCAGGAATTTTTAAGTTCCAGACGGAACAACAAATGACAATATTGGAGCAACAGAAAACATTCCAGATGCAACTACAGGAGGAAACTTTTAATAGACAAATGCATTTTCAACGAGAAATAAAACTGATGCATAAGGAGTTTCAAAACAAAATTCTGGAAATAACTGAGAAGAGGAAAGAGAAAAATCTACGAAATGATTCTTTCCCAGAGAATACAATATGGAATTCAATTGAAATATTCACGTACAGTCCGGATAAAGATATAACTTTTGAAGAGTATTATAAAAAAATATACAGACGTGTATAACGAGGACTGCCACACGTGGTCTGAAGGAAAGAAGGTTAGACTTCTTTTAAGCAAGTTAGGAACTGCTGAGCATAACAAATTGGTAAACTACATTTTACCGAAAAAAAACTAGCGAGTTGACTTTTACCGAGGTGGTAAATATATTAAGTGAATTATTTAGTAAAAAGACATCTTTGTTTCACAAAAGGTGGAAATGTTTGAATCTGATGAAAGAGGATGAACAAGACTTCATAACGTATGCAACTAATGTGAACAAACATTGTGAAGAATTCAAGCTAGCAGAGTTAAGCGCTGAGAACTTTAAATGCTTAGTGTTTATTCAAGGGCTAGTATCAGAAAGAGACGCAGAGTTGAGAAAATTGGTGTTATCAAAATTGGAAAACCAACAAAGTCTTACGATACAGAAGTTGGCAGAAGACTGCACAAGATATGTTAGCGTAAAGAAAGACTCGAAAAAGATAGAACAGTCTGGCGTTTCGCATGTAAGGAAAATACGCTACAAAAAAGAAAGTCAGTCTACCAAAAAGAATTCTAAAATTGCGGATTATCAAACAAAAAGTGAAATACCAGAGAAAAATAAACAAAAACTCCCGAAGCCATGTTTTACTTGCGGTGAACTTCACTGGTACAGATATTGCAATTTTAGGAATAAAAAATGTTTCAACTGTAAAAGAGTGGGTCATAAAAGCTCGCACTGCAGGTCAAAAAATAAAATCAATAAAATAAGAAAATTAAAGTCCGACGAAGTGAACGACGGAATAACTAGAAAATTTGTTACCGTCGAAATAAGTAATAAAAAAATAAAAATGCACCTCGACACTGGTTCCGACTTATCTATCATAAATTTGCATACGTGGAAGAAGTTGGGGAAACCAACTTTAATGAAAACAAATAAAATCGCGAGGTCAGTGACGGGAGAAAAAAATACAATTGGATAATTTGTTACAAACGTCACGTTAAATACAAAAACGCGAAAAGCTAAACTATTTGTCAAGAAAATACCACGAACTTACTTGGTACGAATTGGATAACAGAATTTCAATTATGGGATCTACCGATAAATTCTTTCTGTTACAATGTTGAAAGTTTAAACTCAGAAGCCCAAAAATTAGTAAGAAAGCTTAAGGAAACATTTCCTACTGTTTTTTCTCCAGGTTTGGGAACGTGTACCAAGATTGAGGCAAAATTACAGCCAAAACGAAACGCTTCGGCGGTATTCAAAAAGAAAAGGAATGTGCTGTTTGCTTCAGTTGAACAGATAGATAAAGAATTTGACCGATTAGAGAAAAAACGGTGTATTTAAAAAAAAGTTGAGTGGGTAACACCGACGATATACGTAAAAAACAAGCTCCAGAAAGTAAAAATGAAATCGACAGCGAAAAAAACTGGGGAACGTGTTACACGCAACCAAAGACTTGAAGTATTATTAAATGATTTAAGTCAACAAGAAGAACCTACAGAAACTGTGAGTCCATCTTTAAGAAGCGCAAAGCGGAAGGTTGTTTCTGGTAACGCTATGGGGATATGAAAAAAGTAGCAAAGCGGATTGGCTATATGATGTACTTGGTGAAAGGGGAAAAACTCTAGATCAGACGACGTTTTTCAGACGTGGTTGACAGCGGTCCCGCGAAAAAAAAAAAAAAAACGCCGATGGAGGTGATTTTCAATACGTTTGATCTAACAACGCCTACAAATAATTTTACCTGAGGTACGCCGATCCAGAAGAAAAAAAAAAGATAGGCAACTGATCATTTAAAAGTGGATCAAAAAACGTAGGAAATACGCTACGATGTTGTTAAAAAAAAAATTGTTTTTTTTTCTTCATATTTTCTGTAAAAAATGAAAAATAAATAAAGAAAACTTTTTACTCCTACGGTGTAAAGTTTTAGGAGGGATGTTATACCGGAACATACCTATTCTATTGTTAATAGACTCTTCCACAGATAATAAGTAGTAGTAGTAGCAGTCACCAAGTCTCAGAGTGGAGTTAGTGAGTCAGTCGATGTCAGACATTAAAGTATCAACCCCCACAACTAGATTGCTGCGTCATTAACTATTATTTCAAGTTCCTAACGTTTTGTACGTCGAACCTAATTTAGGACCGACTTAGTGAAATACAAGCCTCCACTGTGGAAACTACTCTACAACAGTCAGAAGGGTTAAAAGTATTCAGGAACGCGGTTCTTAAAGGGTTGATTTTAACTCTCCTTTGCTGTTAGTGGATGACGGATACTTTCCATGAATTTCGGGTGCTTTATATTGTTTTCGTATTTGGTTTTTTTTTGGGGGGGTGTATCTTTGTGCGTATGCTTCTCAGTAAAGAATTAAAGTTAATAGCCAAGCTCGCCTTATATCCATATAGCTAACTAATATTTCTGCCTTAATTAGGATTCTGTTACACTTGGTTTTTTCCCCCTTGTTTTGTGTAAGTAGTTGTTGAATTGTTGTAAATACATACTGTGTTTGAGATTATCAGATGCTATTTTTGTAACGCAATACAGCAAAATTGTATATATGGAAAATAGTTCAGACTTCATCGGGAATTTGTGGGATTATGTTGACTGTAGTAAGAGTGGTAATGGGATGTTTTGGCGAATGGATCATTATCGAATGCTTGGCTCAGGGATTGTGATTAGCTGAGATAACAAAAGCTTTTAGAATTCTCGGCAGAGACATATTTCGCAGAGGGGCGCCACTGTTCAGACATTCGCCTCATGAAATCTGGTTCAATTATTTTGCTACATTATTTGCAAAGTTGCGCATAAAATATCTGAAACTCTTTTGAAAGAACTTTCTGATTCTGAGGTACCAAAATAAACTCTGCACTGATTTGCGAAAACTTCGTTGATCTATCTATCTATCTATATATATATATATATATATATATATATATATATATATATAGTCTGTTCCACCTTATCTATCTATCTATCTATCTCAGTACATATTAGTTTGGTTTTACGGTATATCAACCTCAATGAGTTATTTAATACCGACAAGATTTTTATTGCTGCTAATATGTTTATCTATCTATCTATCTAAATCTGATGGCATGTAAAACTTTACATACACACAGAAAAACACAAACTTGTATGTATGTATGTATGTATGGTGGATATATGTATGTGCAATCTGATCATGAGACCAGGGTTCTAATCTCACCATGGTCGATTTGGCAGGAAGTAATATCTATCTATCTATCTATCTATCTATCTATCTAAATCCTATGGCATATAAAACTTTACATACACACAGAAAAACACCAACGTGTGTATGTACATTCTGACCATGAGACCAGGGTTCTAATTTCACAATGGTCGATTTGGCAGGAAGCAGACTTCCTGATGTTATCTGAGTCGGAGGTTCAATCCCAGCGTGCGGCACCTTTGGAAAGTGCTTGGAAACCATACCACGGGTTGACCCAATCCTTGTGAGTGAAATTCAGTAGAGACAACCCTTGGGGTGCGCCGACAGTTATGATAGCACGAACTCACAAGTCATCGTGGCCGAGGGCTTGAGCGTGTTGGCTTTATTCAAATTGTTGATCACGCTAAATACCACGCTTTTTCCCAGAAACTGTAACTAAGGTCTGCGCTGCATAGATGTAGTGTAAACCACAGGTGGGCTCTGTGGGTGTTGAATAAACAAAAATGCGCATGAGCAAGTGTCTGCAATAGGGATTGGCTAACCACCCGAGTAGACGGGTAACCTCGAATACGAGTGGCCAGCTATACATGTATACGTGTATATATTTAAGTTTTTCATTTACTTTACAGATTTTCCATCAGAATAAGGTTAATAAAAAATTTACCAAGCAACATTATTATTTTTGTATTCTTATTTTTATTTTTTAGATTTTATTCTTTATGTTTATCTAATTATTATTATCATTATTTTTATTATTTATTATTTATTATTATTATTATTAGTAGTAGTAGTAGTTGTAGTAGTAGTAGTAAATAATCTGATTATCAATATTAGATATTGTTTTTCTGTACCATTTATAAATTTATTTTTTAATTTTTAAATTTTAAATTTAAATTAAATTTCAAATTTTAACCTTTATATAATAGTTGTTATTAATAATATTATTAATTTTTATGCTCTTCTTTTTAAAATTTAAATTTAAAAAAAAATTCTTATTGTTTAAATCTTTAACATATTTTCCTGTATTAATTACAAATCGTATTAATCATGTTTAATAATATTATTAATATATTTTATTTTATTTTATTTTATTTCTACTTTACTGGTAATCTTTAATAGTTTATGTGTTAACTATAAATTATATTGATGTGTGTTTTTTCAAGTGTCACCATGATATGCGTACATATGACAACTCACCCTTTCTTTCTTCTTCCCACTCCCCTGTTTAACCCTTTCTTTCTTCTTCCTTCTACTTTTCCCCCTCCCCTGCTTTACAATTTCTCTTTTTCTTTTTTTTCTTTTATATTTCCTGTCTGAAAACTTATTTAAGAGGTCAAATTGTCTGACCTCTGATTATAGTTGAAACTACGTAGCTTATCAAAGATGGTTAAAATACAACCATATCCCTACCTTTCATTTCGAATTTAGATCATTCTAAAGTCCCCTCCTTCCCACAACCCTATCACTTCATATCGATCTAAAACTATCCCTCAAAAATTTGTATTAAAAATGAAAGAAACAAAATTCCTTTGAAGCAAGAGATGTGAGCTGATGAACCAGGAAAATATATTTTCTGGGGAAACAAATTATAGTCGTGGGATATTAAGGTTGTCTCTTTGTTAATTCATATATATATATATATATACAGCGATTTTCCAAGCGTAGCTTGGATGTGGCACAAGGCCGAAAGTATGGGGCACCGAGTGAAGATCGAACTCACTAGACAAGCTTGCTAACCATTACACCACCTCGAGGTGCCCAAAATGAATATCTAAGCGTTGTTTGATGCAGCACAAGGCCGAAAGTATTCCGTACCCAGTGAGGATCGAACTCGCACTCTAGTCGTAAGAGTTTTAACGAGACAAGCTTGCTAACCATTATACCACGCCGAGGTTCCCGATATATATATTCATCGGGCCTACAAATTCAAAATATAACTCCAGGATATAAAAAAGGAAATTTTAATCTTACGTTGTAATAAATTATAAGCATGAAATATTATATATTTTATATTATATTCTTAGTCTGTCCTGGACATTGAGTTCTGCATTTCATTTCTACTTGGAATTATATATATATATATATATATATATATATATATATATATATATATATATATATATATATATATGTTCCAAAAGTTTCGCTTGAAGATAAAACAGAACTTGATAATTTAATTCAATTTAGATAATTAAATAGACGATTTTAGCTTTTGTTTTTGAAACATGGGAACTCTTATGTAGCGATGGAATCATATTTTTTTTAAATAACTATAATATAGGCTCTACTTATGTATTGAGCACTGTTTTTTTTTAAAACAAAAATAGGAAAAAACTTCGGATTCTTAACCTAACGGTTCTTTCCTATTTTTCTATACACACTCACCCACACACACACACACACACACACACACACACACATATATGTTAGTGTGTGTGTGTATCTGTTTTGTGTTTGTTTGTTTATATATATATATATATATATATATATATATATATATATAGAGAGAGAGAGAGAGAGAGAGAGAGATGTCAGTCTCTTCAAATCTCTCTCTCTCTCTCTCTCTATATATATATATATATATATATACAGAGAGAGAGGGGAGAGAGAGATGTCTGTCTCTTCACATATCTCTCTCTATATATATATATATATATATATATATATATAGAGAGAGAGAGAGAGAGAGAGGGATGTCAGTCTCTTCACATGTATCTCTCTCTATATATATACTGAGAGAGAAAGAGATGTCAGTCTCTTCACATCTATCTCTCTCTATATATATATATATAGAGAGAGAGATATCAGTCTCTTCACATTTGTCTCTCTCTCTCTCTCTATATATATATATATATATATATATATATAGAGAGAGAGATAGAGAGAGAGAGAGAGAAGAGATGTCAGTCCCTTCACATCTATCTATCTCTCTCTCTCTATATATATATATTTAGAGAGAGAAATGTCAGTCTCTTCACATTTATCTCTCTCTCTCTCTCTATATATATATATATATATATATATGTGTGTGTCTCTTCACATCTATCTATAGATATTAGATATTTATGCCAAAACCGTTGTAATATGTAACTATCATATTTTATTACTATACGAAACGTCACTGTCGCACAGTTACTCGACCGATCTTTCCGAATATCAGATCGAAAAACCTCTCAGTCAGCAATCCTTTCATTCTATAGCTCACGTTATCCATACAATCAGCTAACAACACTTCCATTCATCTCATTGTTCCCATCCCATCCATGTACCTATTTACTGAATATTCACTTTTCCTCTCAGTCCTTTTTTACTTTATTGATCATCACGCTTGTCAGTCTAAGAGTTAAATGGCCGATACTTTTGCTATCCGTAGTTTTAAATCGTAACGCCTTAATCGACCGTCCTGCTATTGATTGCCTGCTCTGATTGATTCACTCCGACAAATTCTTTGCTCCAACAGTCAAGTAAAGGCCGTGATTACAATTTGTTTGAAGAGGAGCCAACATTATAAAAAGGCTGCGGGGGGAAGAAATACAAAAGATCTGGCTTCCTAAAAGGAAACTGTAATGTCGTACGTGAACTTCGAAAAACGTGCCACTCGAAATAGGCCCTAAGTCGAGAAAAAGAATAAGAAGAATTATTAAGAAGCATACGGGCACATAGGTGGCGTTGTTGTTACTAACTATTTGAAGCTGTGTTTAGTTTGCTGAGAAAATGAAGGATTTTCGGATCAAGGTCTTGGCTCATAATCCCGCGTTCTCCAAGAGGCCCACCATTACCAATCCTTTAAACGAAACACACACACACACACACACACACACACACACACAAGATATGATAGCTTCCTGATTTTCGAGATACCATTTTACGTCACGCTGCATGGAGAAGGTCTCGCATATGTTTTTCGCTCTTTTAATATCGCGCATTAGCATCTGATTCAAAGTGAGATTGCGGTTCATCCAGAAATTTCGATTAATGCGGATGTTGCCGCAGGCAGCTGGCTTTGCCCTAACAATAAAAATTACCTAATATACATCATTTCGCAACCCTACAAATAAAATTTATTAAAGACAGAGCGTGTGCACAAACACTGAGATAAACACCAAGTGGCGACAGTCTGTTCCATGCTTGAACCAATCATGTAGATTATCTTCAAGGTCGAAAAAACAGTTTCAACACTCGGTAGTCATTTCGTAATATATATATATATAATATATATATATATATATATATATATATATATATATATAGATAGATAGATAGATAGATATAGATATATATATATATATATATTATAATAAAAAGTAAAAATAGTAAGATATATAATACGGTGTTATTAATCTTATTGATATATTTTTTTATTTTTATTTTTACACAATTTCTAAGGATACAGAGAAATCCAATAATTCAGAAAGGGGCATAGCGTGTTTATTTTTATAAATGACTTGCAGTAGAACCCGGCGTTGCCCGGGGATGTAACAGTAAGAGATAGATCAAGTATCGACCATCATAAAGACTGAAAAAGAAAATTGACAAAGATTATTGTTTAAGGTTGACGGACACGCATGTCTTAATTAGTTTTTTTTTTGTTCTTTTTTTACGAATTGGTCAAACTCAAACAAAAACATTGTTTTCAATTGTTATGAGTCTACCGATTGAAGATAATCTTATTATAAACAATTGTCTTGTAAATGAAATTTTTAAAGCATTCTGAGTGTAAAAATAAAGAAAAAAGTGTGCAAGACAATAAGAAACACTACCTGCCAAAAAAAGTGTAATTTTGTTGAAATCGGTTGAAAAATGTAGGAAATTCGATCCCATGTATAAACGAACACACACACACACACACACACACACACACACACACACACACACAAACACACACACACACACACACACACACACACACACACACACACACACACACACAACCCTGGTTGTATAAGTATAACTCGATATGATTTGTCCCCCTTTCATTCTGGCGTTCCCTCTTAATTCAAATTGATTTCGTGCAAAACAATTGTTTTTTTTCCAATTTTTTGCACAGTGAGAACCACCGCAAGGTAATTTTACGTAGTCCTGTGAAGTTTTGTTGAAATCGGTTGAAAAATGTAGGAAGTCCGATCCATTATATAAACGTACACACACACACACACAAACACACACACACACACAACCTGGGTTTTATAATGAGTATGATTGTTGCATCAATTATGAGATACGTTCGAAAAATAGGTTAAGTTTAGGGAGGGTAGAGGTGTACTTTTCAACGAATTTTGACATTCGTGAAATGCATGTGGTCTGGGTTTATTTTATTATTAACGACAAAAAGTTTTTCGGCATGTTTTTCGATAAATTCGTACTTATATGCCTAAAGATTCTTTCTAAAAAGTATTTTTGGGTTAGAATACGTTATATTTAACTACAGTTTTAGAATATTATTTTTACCTTTAATTACTAATAGACTATATTGCTTTTTAACTCAAGTAAATGTAATAGAATTACTTAAATTATTCAAAAATTATTTTTTCATATCAAGTATAAGTATGTATATTACCAGATCCCATTTTTTAAATTTTATTTTTAAATATTATTTAAGGAAAATTTTTGACAATGACAGCAAAGAATAACTATTTCATTTCTTTGATTTTTATTTTTTATAAACTTAGTAATATATAGTTTTTCATGTGTGCACTTATTCTATCTTTTCTTATTAATTTCACTTTTACTATAGGTGTTTTATTGACTTCTTTTAAGTGCCAGAAATATTTCGATAGGGATGTCTGATTTCTATATTTATTTATCCTAAATGAAGTTTGATGTTGATTGAACCTCTTTTTGAACTCATGGCTTATTCAAGCGATATAGATTTTTATTTTTTCGGGATTTTCAAGAGATGAGATATTGCATTGGTATACTAATGGTTCCGTGCGACATTTACTTTGTAGGGGACAGTTATAAGGGTTTCTACAGTTACATAATTTTTGTTTATCTTCATCTCTTTTTATTTTTATTTTGATATTGTCTAAATGTCTTTGGTTTTGGTTAAAGTGTTTATTGAAGATATTAGAATTATGTTTCTTAATAATTTTTTCTAAGTTTTCAGTACAGCTGTAACTTAATTTTAGTGTATTTTTATTGAAAATAGTACTTAGTTTACTTTCTCTAGCTTTCTTAACTATTAATTCAAGGAATTTTTGTCCTAATTTGTTCTTTACCATTTGGTTGTATGGAGGTGTATACCAAATTATTTTTCTACTTCTGTTTTTTCTATGCTTTCCATTTTCCTTTTTTATATAAGTTAGTTTTGGGTTTTTGTAGCCACTATCTTTTAGACCTTTATTATAGAAATTAATATGTTCATAGAAAATCTTCTCATTTGCTGAATTTGTACTTATTTTTTTTTTCGATAGAGTTATGGTACAAAGTTCCTTGTACCACGGTAATGGTCCAAGGTAGAACCAATAAAGAACTCGAACACGGATATGGAATAACACAGATATATTACAAACAGGAATATATACAGGGAAGTAGAAAGTGTTAGTACGAACAATCAGGTTTAGTAGGGAGAACAATGTAGTCTCGACCAGTATCACTATTCCAATGTCTTGTAGTAACTGTCTGAACGCGACTCTGTTTCGGATTGCCTCTGACTTGACTGATTGACTCGACTGACTGACTGACTCCTGACGGACCTCACTCCAGACTTCAGACTGAATTCCCTGCTTCCTCTTGAGGCGCAGTATTTATTACGTATGGAATAGTCCATTATGTTATTATGGGTAAGGTCCCATAACAGATAGATAAAGGGATATGCTTAATTATAGATGGAGGATGATTAGATTTAGGGTGTATATATAAAGGATTGGTAATGGGTTTTTGTATAAGGTATGTATACATTTTTCATTAAATATAATGTTATATTAAGGAAGTTAACTTTTTTTAAATTTAGTGCTTACCGTAATTTTTAAGTTCAGGCTTTTAAATTCTTTATATAATATCTTTCTAATTTTATCGATTTTAAAGTTATTAGAGTTCTTTATAACCATAAGTACATCATCTCTGTATAAACAACGTCAGTTATATTAATTTCACTGTACGCTGTGAGATTGCATAATATAAAAAGACCTATAAGGTCAGAAGACTCAGCTGAGTCTAGTGATCCCATTCTGATGCCATATATATATGAATGAATATATATATATATATATATATATATATATATATATATATATATATACATACACATATAGAAATATATTTATATTTATTATAATATAATTATATTTCTATATATATATATATGTGTGTGTTTTATATATATATATATATATATATATATATATATATATATATATATATATATATCGAGTGCTGGTAGTAATAATAAAACAGTGATCGGTGCTAAATACAGAGCTAAAATTTATACAAAAATATAATTATTCTTAGTATATATATATATATATATATATGGTATGAGGATATATATTTTTATACATCAAGAACAGTATTGGGGAAATTGAGGGAAAGAAAACCAAAAAGTTTCTAAACGAATTCAGCTGAGAAAAATAAATTCTAAAATTTCATAATTTCATTAAATCCCTCCACATAAATTAAAAAATAATTGCTCCATACAATAGCAGAAAAGTATTCTTTATTACAAGATATTATATTCGAACATATGTAAAACGGCTACATAAATATATTACTGTTTCGATGCATATCATTGCAGCTCATCAGGCGGTAGTAAATGAAGGTTATTTGACTTTTTAATATTTACTTACATACAGTTTTTTTCCGCGAATAAAATAAGAAAAGCAAGAAAGAAAAAAGTTATATGATATTGACTCTTCTAAAAAGAAAAAAAGTAAAGAAAGACACAAGATATAATATAAAAAAGGTATTGGATAGAAAGGCAAGATATAGTCTCTTCTAAAAATGAAGACAGAAGAAAGAAATTAAAATAAGAAAAGCGAGAAGGAAAGAAATACACAAGATATAGTCTCTTCCCCAATGAAAAGAAAAAAGACGGAAAGATAAATATACGGATGATATAGAAATGGAAAGAAGCTAGACATGATATGTTGATAACCAGTTCAACCAATCATCAATAGTATATGTTAAGAAAGATGTCATGAAACGGATTCAAGATTCAACGGATACATATGATATATTTGAAACAGAATTTAGATACGATGTAACGACAAACGAACGCTTGACATTTTCGCTGAAGAATCAACATAATTTAACAATAATTATTAAATAGTATGTAAATAAAAGACAGTTTACGAAATAAGAGAAGGAAAAAAAACAGGAAAATTTATCAAAATTACAAAACAGAAATTAGAAAATTAAATCAAAATAATAAAATAAGTAAATGAACTAACCAAAACTTTAAAGTACATAGATTATATAAATAAATATATAAAATTAAAAATTATAAATTATAATATATATATATATATATATATATATATATAGTTATTATTTATATTATATTAATATAAAAATTAATAAATTATAATTTAATTCGTAAATAATTATATAGCCCACACTACGACATGTTTGACACGCAGACTCACTCAACACCTTTTTGCTCAATTAGATCTCATTTAAATATTCATGGAGACCTACTGGACACTATTCGTAACATACTTGTTGACAACACTAATATAATAGCATCATCTACATGCAACAAAAAAAAAGCCTAAAAATAATGGAAGCCTTATTAATAAAAAAACAAACAAACCAACACTTAATAATATTAACTTTGTACATGGACATAATATCTTGACCGTGTTTTGAAAAATAAAAACATTTTATGAAACATATATACAACAAAGTATTTCTTATTTTAACAGTTAAAATATAATCCTTGAAAATGACTAAATGTATAGCCGAAAGCGCTTGGATAAAAAGAACATTCGGACAGTTTTTATATAATTTATCATCCGAAATTAAAAAAAATTATTAGATCGCATGAGAAATTGTATAAAAAAAACTAAAAGTACCTTGTTTGCATTTTTCAATGAAATGTGCATGAAAGAAGGATTGCTGCCTAAATACACACACACACACACACACACACACACACACACACACACACACACACACACACATATATATATATATATATATATATATATATATATATATATATATATGGTTATTATAATATAATAAATAATAAGATAATAAATTTAGATAATTATACTAAATAGAATATAACAGTTCTTCCCGAAGGTACTGAAAAATATACAAAAAGAAGCGTGAACTAGAAAAAAAAAATACTCTGAAGATGATCAAGAAATTAGCCGACATTTTTTTTGTGTTGTTTCTTTTCTGTAGTAATTTTATATCCCCAACTTTACGGTAAGGAATACTTCTTTTTCTCCCTATCTCCATTTTTATTTTATTTTATTTCATTTCATTCATTTCAAGTGGCCCAGGTATTAGAATGTTTCGCTTTCCAAGCGTGAGATTTGCGTTCGAATTTCACTATTTTCGATTTGTCATGGCGGTTAATTCTTGATTTCCTCGGTCTGTGGAAAGTGTCTGAACACAATACCTTGTGTTGACCCAAGCCTTGTTAGTGAAATTGGGTAGACAGAACTATTTGGAAATCATCGATGGCTGTGCTAGGAGAAAGCCGCAAATGATCAACCAATGTTTTTTTTGTTTTTTTTTTTCGCACACTGGCCTTGTTCGGACTGTTGATCACATCCCAGTCTTCTTCAGGTTTCGTACTCAGTAACCTCACGGAATATTGAATCGCACACATTATTCAATCCGTGGATGAATATTGTCCTCACGAAACTTATTCAACACTGTGACCCTTCTCCGTTCTTTTACTGAAGCTAGTGTATAAGGCCTTTTAGCACTACCACACTCAACAAAGGGAATCATACATATTTATATCAATGCTTTATTCTACTAGACAAGGAAACGTTATACTTAAGTAACAAACACCACATGGAAATACAATCAAGCAGGATCCTTTAATACGTCAATTTCAAACAAGTACAAAATTTCAATATCTAAGAAGTCTTTGGACAGAGGAAGGAAAAGGAGACAGCGGACTTTGGTGGCATATTGGGATAAGGAAAGATGTTTTCCATAAGCAAAGCAGAGTATTAAGAAAAAGGAATATTTACTTATAAACAATGAAAAGAATATTAAAACGTTACGTAATATCAATTTGTCGTGGCCAATAAAATATTTAATAATCCGATGAGCTGCTTTCGCTGGTTCCCAGACTTCATGAATTTAAGCGTTCTACTAGGCTGGCATCTCGCTCTAACCCTTTCACTGTCGAAACTGTTAAATGTAGCCGTCTCTTGTACTCCAATAGATTCATGTCTCGCACCTCTCGTCTGTGGAACTCCCTTCCCATTTCTTATTTCACTGGTAGCTATAATCTGTAAATATTCAACTGAAATGTCAATCGACGTCTCCAGATGCCTTGATCTATCCCCTATCCTTCTCTTCATCCATTCCTCTATCACTCCTATTTGCTCTCACTCCAATTCTCTGTAACCTCTTGTGTGCTAGTGGATTCCCACCTTGCTTGGGGTGAAACGCTTAAAAAATATATATATATATTTCATTATGATTTAGGTAGATACTGCCAAAATATCATGTGGGCGTAGTAGAAGATATACCACGTGTTTTTTGTTTTGTTTTGTTTTGTTTTTTTTTAATTTTTTTAGGACAAGTTAGGAAGAAATAAATAATACAATTCTGGAGGCGATGTTCTTACAAAAAAGTGCATAAAACTCACTAAGTCCAGCCCCAAACATGAGACGCACAGATGTCACCAAGGTTCACCTCGTTCTAGATGCTTATCTGTAAACTTCATTCACGTCCACACGAAAAAAGCCACCGCGCTGACAGGCTATAAAGAGACCGTTTCATACTACGGCAACACAGTTTACAGTAAAAACAATTCTATCTCTTGTATCCCCGTTAAAACTATGCACGCACACACGTACTGACTCTTTCACGCAAACAACATTTAACAACGTTTCACTATTTCTCGCCTACGTACACAAATACAAGGTGCCCATAAATTTCGTGTTCACTTTAAAATTTAAAATTTATAACTTTATTTGTATTTGCGATAGAAATAATCTGTAAAAAATGTTATAAAGTTTAACGTACCTAGTTTTACGTATAGCTAAAATAATTATTTGATTTCAGGCATTACTGTAAATCAGTTGGCAAATGTTTTCCGTGAACTGAAAAATGGTATAACACTTTTTATTGCTAATGATGGAGGACAATGTGGAAACGTAAATAAAATTTCATTAAAACCTTAAAAAAATATAGATTTACTTCTTTCTAATCCTTTTTTACGAATTATTTCTATCGCAAATACAAATAGAGATATAAAGAACGAACTTTATGGACACCCTGTAGAATTTATATCCTATTCCAGAAGTTTATTAACCAAAACAAAATGATATTACTCATTCAAATCTAGAACCAATTTCTAGTATTTTGTCTTTATATTAGATT
Source organism: Acanthosepion pharaonis (assembly GCA_903632075.3). NCBI lineage: Eukaryota > Metazoa > Mollusca > Cephalopoda > Sepiida > Sepiidae > Acanthosepion > Acanthosepion pharaonis. The sequence continues at coordinate 1,173,598 of CAHIKZ030005106.1, forward strand.
AATGTTTATTTATGGTTATTATGTTCTCTTTTTCTACTGGATTTTATTCTTTCAATGAAAATCATAGGATTATTCTAAACGGTCGAAATATTATCAGTTCCTCAACGATATTTTATATTATCATATCGAATCCCGACATTCCGAATTTTGACATTTAACAAAAACCCGGGTAGAAGAATTTCTATAATAGCCAATCTTTACATGAAAATGTGCTCTTTATCAGGATTCAAACATACGTCCCCTAGAAGGTGGGGTCAAATACGAGTATCCAATAAGAATATCATTTAAGTAATAAAAATCTGTCGGATTAATAAATAAAATTGCTTCAAGACTACGGCACAACAGTTCACAGTAAGAACCAAATTCTCACTATCTCTGGTATGCTCTTTCCTACCACGCACAAATGTGTTGACTCTTTCACACAAACACACATATAACAACATTTCATTGTTTCTCACATACTTACACAAATAGAATTTATATTCTATTGCAGAATTTTATTAACCAAAACAAAAAGACATTACTTTCTAATCTAAAACCATCTGCTTAGATTCTTGTCGTTATATTAACTTAATGTTTATTTGTTGAAACAATGTTGTCTTTTTCTACTGGATTTTATTCTTTCAATGAAAATCGTGGGATTATTCTAAACGGTCGAATTACGATCAGTCCCACAACAATATTTTATATTATTGTATCGAATCTCGACATTCCGAATTTTAACATTTAACAAAAACCCGAGTAGAAGGATTCCTTCATTCCAACGAAATGGAAGTGAAAGCTCACAGATTAGAAAGAAAACTCGAAGCAATAAAAGTAAAATTCTACAGAAATATACTGAAAATTCCTTAGACCGAACATGTAAGCATCGAAGAAGTTTCAGAGAAAATGGAAACAAAAAAATTTTGAGTGGCAGACGAAATTTCTAGGGCAAATAATGAGAAACAATAGCTTAGAAATTTTTCTACTCTCAGGATATATTGAAGGCTAGAGGGACAGAAAAAAATAACAAATAACCAACCTAACGATATTGTATGAACAGTTGGGAGAACAAGGATTAGGAGAAATGGCAAAAAAAGACAAATCTTTACTAAGAATTACAAAATTCAGGAAATTGTGGAGAGCCATGATCAGCATGTCCAGAATGAGCACGGCACATACAATAAGAAAAATAACTCCCGTATCAAAAGATTCACAAACTAATAAGTTTCAAAGGTACTTTATTCCTGTGTATATATATATCAAATATATATATATATATATATATATATATATATATATATATATATATATATATATATATATATATAGACTCTACCGTCGATTTTCGATGTATGAGTCTCAAGCAGATCAGTTCCTAGGAAACTGACAGCCCGACACCAGCATATGAGATTTGATTATAGTGTTGAAGGTTTGTGCAGAACAATCCACACTTTTTGAAGGACCGAATACACAGACCTGGTGCACTACGAGCCACAAGGTCCCCAAACGACCCTCCACAGGTTTTGAATTCAGGGTTGTTTTCCTAGACTAGTTGCTATCCAAGACTATACACCCCCCAGTCTGTGCTGCTATTTTACCCATAGCTGGAGGGAAAAGAGGATTCACGCCTTTTCCAAGGGTATTAGCACGTAAGTGAATGTAATGGATTCGACTGGAATTCGAACTCGGCTTCCCGATACCTCAATCCAAGCCGGTATTACTGTGTGTGTGTGTGTGTGTGTGTGTGTGTGTGTGTGTGTGTGTGTATATATATATATATATATATATATATATATATATATATATATATATATATATATATATATATATATATATATATAAATTATATAAAGTTCCATCTTTATCGTCAGTATGTCCATTGGATTGCAACCTATCTCCACAACATTGGAGAAGTGAGAAAATTTACGCTGATACGATTTTAAAAACGAGCGCTTTCATCAAGACGTTTTTTGATTGGTTCGTTCCCATCTGGAAATTTCGTACTCCTTAATAAAGACTTCTTTTGATTGGTTCATTCATTCATGGCGTCTTCAGTATAGACTTAACAAATCTATTGGAATGCATTCGTTATATGAAATTAAAAAATGTCGCGTATTTACTTACGAATTCAAAGATTTAATTTTTTAACAAACGATACGCCAGTTTTGGTAAATTAAATATAAAATATCGTATATACTCTCGTATCATGTGACTTTTGAAGACCTAATTTTGAACCTAATTTTAAGTGGGTCGCATCATACACGAGATATAAAATTAGCGTAGTATACTGCGGGCCCTGCTTCAAAATTAGGTCTTCAAATTCGGTGCTTTGCTACAGTAATAAATAAATGAAAGTGATTATTTGAATGCAATTCATTCAAATTCAACTTCTGCTTAGAGAAGAAAGCTGATGGATTATCCAGTAAGTAGGACGGAAGAATATGATGAATCGAATTGCTTTAAAAAAAACAAAAAAACTTCACTAAATAAAAACCTTGAGCCACTAAAGGTAGATGGCTTTTGGATGAGGCGTGTTTTATGAATGCATGAGGAGATAAAAGTAAGTAATGATTAAGCCGGTAAGGACGGTAAAGTTTGGCTCTTGAGTTTGAGATTGTAGCGTTCAGGAAAGGCAGTTGTTTGCATTATAAACAACCAACCCTTTATAAAAAAATATTCAGCGTGAAAGCAAATATGGGGTATTCGACTGAAAAAAAATGGGTCATTTGAGGGGTAAATATAGGTTATTTGACGGGGGAAATATGGGTTATTCGGCGGGTGAAATATGGGTTATTTGACGGAGGAAATATATCTTATTCGACGGAGAAAATATGGGTTATTCGACGGAGGAAATATGGGTTATTTGATAAAGGAAATATGGGTCATTTGACGGAGGAAACATGGGTTATTTGACGGAGGAAATATGCGGTTTTTGACGGGGGAAATAAGGCTTATTCGACGGAGGAAATATGCGGTTTTTGACGGGGGAAATAAGGCTTATTCGATGGAGGAAATATGTGGTTTTTGACGGAGGAAATATGGATTATTTGACGGTGGAAGCATGGGTTATTTGACAGACGAAATATGTGTTATTCAACGGAAAGAATTCGACGGAGGAAACATGGGTTAATCGACGGAGGAATTATGGGTTATTCGACAGGGTTAATATGGGTTATTCGACGGAAAAAAAACATGGGTTATTAGACGAAGGAATTATGGGTTATTCGACGGAGGAGATATGGGTTATTTGACGGAAAAAAAAACATGGGTTACCCGACTGAGTGAATATGTGATATTCGACGGGGAAAATATGGGTTATTCGACTCTATTGACACAGTCATTGCTGTAATGGTCTGAGTCATAACTCTAATGATCTCAGCTGGAACTAAAATATTGGCCTACACTGAACATTTATTCTAGAAATAATTATAGAGAATAGTTGGACTTGGGACTTTGTGTCTCAAGGAGAGAGGCTGTAGATTGGAAAATAAGTCTTGGCTAATTGCAGGGATAAAATAGGATACAGAATGATACACCATATAGATAAATAATTTGCTGATTGGGAGGGTTTCTTTCTCTGATATTTGGAATGAAAGACAGAAAATCTTTCTGGGAGAGATGTTTTTTTTTTTTATTGTAATAGAATTTAAGCTGTGTCGATTTTCTTCTTTTTATTTTTGCTGTGTTCATAAGCTTTTTATCTAGTGACCGACCTTGGTTAGACATCTTTCATGAGAAACACAGCCTGACGCCAACGATCAAATGTAAATTTTAAACTTATTAAGTACCTAGAATAATTACAAACAAGATTTACTATTTGAATATTCTTGGCGGGGGGGGGTCATAGTTCTTGATTTAATGATTGAATAAGTGTCTTCCACGACTATATAACCCTTGCGAGAATTCTTCAATTTACACCACTAAATATTTGAGCTTAACAAATTTAACAAAATATTGCATTAACAATGAAGGTAGGTCATTATTTAAGAAAGTGTAGGGCAAATTAAAAGATTCCAAAAGATAAGGTTGATAGCGGTTCGGGTTAAGGAATCAGAGAGCCGAGTTCGAATTTCACTCGAGTTCATTACATTCACTTCAGTCAGTTAAGTGTAATGCGTGATACACGCTTAGACGATCATGTATCTTTCGATACATGACTGACGATGCAGACTTTTTTTTCCCCGCGGTAGGTTTTTTTTCCCCTCGCATTTCTTTCTGCGGTAGACCAGTTGTCATCCAAGTCTATAGAATCCGGTCTGTCCTGCTATTTACCTTTTGCTGGTGGGTGGGGGAGAAGAAGAGGATTCATACCTTTCCCAATATATTCATACCTTTCCACAAGTGAATGTAATGGATTCGCCTGAAATTCGAACTCCGATCTCCGATTTTCCAATATGAGCCGCTATCCTTTACTTCATCGTGCCTCCTCATTCACTTACGAAAAAAAAAAAAAGGTATGGCTCCACCACTTCCTCATAAGATCTATGAGTAAATAGCAAAACAGACTGGGTCCTATAGCCTTGGCTGACAACCAGTCTAAAAAAAGGACAGTTTTGAATTCAAAACCTCAAATAATGGATTAAATAGTCTCACCATCCCACGACTGGCTAATCGTGGTGAATACGGCTACATCCCTGAAGATAATGATAATCAATGAGGATTTCCTCCAGCAAGAGTGAGATTGCCAATTTAAATGCATGCTTTCTTTCTTTCTTTCTAATTTTTTTATGATGATTTTTAAGCGTATGTTTGACGTGGCACAAGGTCGAAAGTTTGGAGCACACAGTGAGAATCGATCTCACTAGTCAGTTTCGCTTCTGTTCACGCATCCAGTTTTTAAGTTTTCACCAGCGTCAAATTACTCGCCAATTATAATATTGGCCTTGAACCAAACCCGGGGCACTTGAAATAAATTTCTTTCAACAATTCAAGTATTAAAAATTATCTCTCTTCGTCTACTTTGGAATGTATGCAAACGGATATCCCTTCAGTGTACAACGAAAACTCCTACATTTGTTTTAAACATTTTTAAATAATATTTTGTGTCAGATCATGAAAATTCGTAAAAACTATGTACTTTAAAAAATTCCTATTTATTTTCATGAAACAAGCTACTGTCATAATTTCAAGCATGTAAACCTCTATCTATAAAAGGCAGGATATGTGTGTGTGTGTGTGTGTGTGTGTGTGTGTGTGTGTAACGAATTTTCGACGGATTTGCACCAAAATTTACATGCACATGCTCCAAGTTAGCGGGAAGGTCAAGACCTTGCATTTCCCAACTCCCATCGATAGTGGTAATAATCGATTTTTTCAGGCTTCTACGGCAGTTTTCATGTAGTTTGCGGTCATTTTGTACTAGCCAGAGTATGAGCCAATAACTGGCTGCCACGTATAGGCAGGAAGATTCTAGTGGCCGGCGTGAGAGCCAACAGCTGACTGACACTAATGTTAACTAGCATGCAAAAAAAATCGAAAATTATTTGTTGTTAACATTTTTTTTTCATTCGGTTTTTCCAGTTACGAGTCCTTTTTTTAAAGCTGATCGTTTTGTTTTCATTTTGTTTAGTTCTTTTTTCGTAACAGATTTAATGTTTAGTATAGAGCTTAGAAAAAATTCGCAGTGTGAGATAGGTAAGAAGTAAGGCATGTAGCAACATGAGCACGGCAAAGGGCACTACTTTAAAGGCAAGGATGGGCAAAAATATTTTAAGTCAAGTGATAGCGATTGCTGTATGAGTCGTACGATTTTTGAATCGAGCACGGGCAACGCCGGGCCATGCTGCTAGTTCGTAAATAAATTCTTATTTTTTAAAATTTTGTTACTTTAAAAACAATTAGGAAAAACTAAAGTATCGCTTCTTTATACTTCGTGAGTTAAGTACATCTTTTCCTTGATGATTTAATATTATGCAGCATAACGCGGTAACTGCAGTCGATTAGACATTCTGTTATTAATAAAACATATGCTAAATATCGCATCTCTTTTGATCTACTTTTTCTTCTTCTCTCTGCCGTGTCTCATCTTGACAAAGGTGACTAGGCTCTCCACAGCGTCTTTTAGCTCTTAACAATTTTTGCCTTTTTACTATCTGTCCCACTCTCTGCTCTGCTGTCAATCTAGTTAGTTCGGTTACTCACTGTTTCCCTCTGTCTTTCTTGCTTCCAATATGTCCTGTTAGTGTTAAATTTTCCAAGCATTCTTTCCTCATTATGTACTCTTGAAATTTCAGTTTTGTGTACAAATGTACTTGAGGTTTCTATTTTCCACTAAAACTTCCTCATTGTTCAAATACTCTTCCCATTATATTCTCTGTGTTTTTCTGGTGATCCACATCTCTATTGCTCGCAGTGTGACATTATCGGCGACAGGTTGATCCAGAAAGCTCTTTTTTCAGGTTGCGATAACATTTAAATTCTTTAATTGTTTAAATTTTTGTTAAAATTACCCGTGTGTTTCATCGTCATAATTATTTCCCATTAATCTTCTTGGCGTGGGTAAATCAATTGTTCATTTTAATCTCGAAGCCCCACGCCACTGTATAAATTATAGATTTTGCTTCACAGCCTGACTTCATTTTGGTTCATTTTAAATTCACATGATGAGCCAGAGATTTAGGAATAACTTTATAATCTAAGTGCCATGTAACCTGACAAATTTCCTATACTAACTGGTCACTAATGTACAGTGTCTAGGGTATCCCTTCAGCCAAAGATTTCGTATGGCCCCTAGTTAAGCTCCAAGGTCAGGAGTCTAATTTGCAAATGATTTCTTCTGAAATGACTGATTATAAAACTGAATCAGGTGTATCGTCAAAATTAAAACTTCTTGCATGATTAATTGGTAAGAAACAAATCATCCTTAATTAATAAAAATGAATGGGCGAATTTTAAAATATTTTCTTTATTATAAATTCAGCTCTAACAGAGTATGAAGCAAAATTTTCACTTTATTGCCAAAACATAATTTAAAAAAAAATGTTTATGCGTTAATGAATAAAACAAAACTATGGACTGCCATTTTGACGAAGTCATTGATTAATTTACTACCAATGGTGTCGACGTGAAAATATTTTACAGACTTGAATTATATAGATATATAGATATTATATGATAAAGAATTAATTATACAATTGATTGACGGTATAATTTGGTAACGTGCGATGTCGTAACGCTACAATTATTGTGAATTTTTTGAAAATATTGGTAGATATCTTTCAGTTGGAGATTCGTCTCCAGCTGTGCTGGGTAAACTCTTTGCTCTGTACAAAGAGGATCCCCAGACGAGGTTACGTCGAAGGGCAGAGTCTCGTCTCGAGAAACAGCTACCCGACCCCGATTTATACGGGGAATTTTTGGGCGAGACTACGGGCTCGGATACCTCAAATTAAATTCGGCCTTGTACCACATCTAACCGTGTGTGGCGGTTGGTATATATCCTGCAGTTGGAAATTGGTCTCCAGCTGTGCTGGTGAAACTCTCTTCTTCCGGGCAGAGAGGATCCTCAGAGGAGGCTATGTCAAAGGGCAGAATATCATCTCGGGAAACCGCTACCCAAACGTGTTTTATACGGGATGTATAGGGAATTTTTGGCCGAGCCTACGGGCTTGGATACGCTACATTAAATTCGGCCTTGTGCCACATTTGACCGCGTGGGATGGTTGATAGTTATCCTGCAGTTGGAGATTCATTGTGGAATTCACTTGACTGACTTTTTGCAGTTGACTATTTCATCTAGGCGTCACTGGCGAATCTTATATGTGTTGTTCTTGTCCTAAGTATTATCGTTCATTACCAACCTTCGTTTGATTATTCTGTTCAGTGACCTTCCCTTGGTTACAACAGATATACTCTTCGACTTCAAATGTAAAAACCGCAATATTTTTTATAAAAAAGCAGTTTCTTCTTTTTTCTCTCTTTCTCCTGTTTTCTGATTGGTAAGGAACCAAAAATTTATCATAAGACAGAGGCAGCTGATATATATCTAGGACACAAAACGAGATAAGACGATTTGGGGAATCGAATACTCATGGGGTATATAGAAGACAGTAGCTGAAGGAGACGGCAAGTAGCCTTAATGAGTCTATGTCAATTGGTTCGTAAACTTTTTTCTCGGGGTCATATTTTCGACATTAAAATTTGCTCGCGCCTCACTAAATTTTATGTGAAAGAATACATTTAAAAAAATAAATAAATAAAAAGAGAGAGGATTAGAAGGAGATAACCGCGGATTCAAGTCAAAACATTATCACTGATAACTTTCTCCTCCAGTTTGAGGACGTTAGTTATTATATTTATAATGCTTGATATATTGCAAAAATATCACAATGATAAAATCGGCCATAATTATTTATAAAGATTTATATTGGGATTTATGCATGCAATTACATATAATCCATAATAATATTTAAAATTTTGAAATCATTTTTATTTTTCGTATAGGAATGTTTTGAAACTATTTCTAAATCTTTGATTGTTTTTAAATCATTCCGCCTCACCTGCTATCCTATTCCGCCTCACCTGCTACCCTCTTCCGCCTCACCTACTCTCCTATTCCGCCTCACCTGCTATCCTATTCCGCCTCACCTGCTACCCTCTTCCGCCTCACCTACTCTCCTATTCCGCCTCACCTGCTACCCTCTTCCGCCTCACCTGCTACCCTCTTCCGCCTCACCTACTCTCCTATCCCGCCTCACCTGCTATCCTATTCCGCCTCACCTGCTACCCTCTTCCGCCTCACCTGCTATCCTATTCTGCCTCACTTGCTATCCTCTTCCGCTTCACTTGCTATCCTCTTCCGCCTCACCTGCTATCCTCTTCCGTCTCGCCTGGTATCCTGTTCTGCGTCACTTGCTATCCTCTTGCGCCTCACCTGCTATCCTCTTCCGCCTCACCTGCTATCCTCTTCCGCCTCACCTGCTATCCTCTTCCGCCTCACCTGCTATACTATTCCGCAGCACATATGAGGCACGCTGCACCGTCTGGGAACTGAATGAATGCCCAAATAATGATAAAGAGGGATAGGTAATTGTTTTAAGATGACTCAGAATAGTAAAAATAGGAATTTGGGGTGAGCCGTATTCGTTTACGTTCTGAATGGATTCAGCAAATGAACAATCAGAATGAAAGAGTTAAAATTTTAGCGGCACATAATGAGAGAAAGATTGAAAATTCTAACACGCTCAAGATATCGAAGATAAGGAAACACAGAAGAAACGATGTGCTACTTTGAGTCAAATGGCAGACCAATGACAAAGATACATAGTAAACGTTAAGGAAATAGTGGAGCGTCATAATCACATACAACGTAAAAAGAGATATGCCATAAAAAGAAATGGGGTCTATATTGAAAATGTTTAGTATAGACTGATGAATCTGCCTTGTATGGGAAAGTACACTCTAAAACCAATGTATGGCCGCCCTAAATATGACGATAAGTCACATCCACGTCTTGGGTATGACAATAAACTACATCCGCGTCCTGGGCACGACGATGAACTACATCCGACAGCAAGGCCTCTGTTTAAGAGGTTTTGGACAGCGTGGAACCACCTGTAAATCGCTGGTGTTCCCAGGTCCACCCTAACCTGGGCTAGTAGCACCTGTTCGGGTCCCAGGTACGGGTAAATAGTTAACCACCCAACGGCTGTCAAAGTCCATGAAAGTGTTAAAATAGGTTTGGATACCAGCAATAAATTTTTTTGAGGAAAAATTATTACCTGCAATACAATTTTGAAGAAAAAAATATTACGAGAAATACATTTTTGAAGAAAAAAAAAATATTACGAGAAATACATTTTTGGTAAAAAAAATATTACCAGCAATAAAAATCTTGTCGGTATTAATAACCCATTGAGGCTGATATACCGTAAAAAAAACGAAACCAATATACTCTGAGATAGATAGATAGATAGATAGATAGATAGATATGAAGGGACCAAGAGAGCTAGACAATCATGAAGAAACGAAAATAGATAGATAGATAGATAGATAGAGATAGATAGATAGATAAAAAATATTACCAGCAATAAAAATCTTGCCGGTATTAAATAATCCATTGAGGTTGATATGCCGTAAAACAAACCAAACCAAACCAAACCAATATATATTGAGATAGATAGATAGATAGATAGATAGATAGATAGATAGATAGATAAGAAATATTACCAGCAATAAAAATCCCATCAGCATTAAATAACCCATTGAGATTGATATACCGTAAAACAAGCCAAACCAAGCCACGTCAAAGTATGCATAAACCACTGCTCTCTCCCTGCAAGAATTCTAGGTTTCGATGAAGCAAGAACATCCTGACATTTCTAGAAAAAGTAATATAAATGTCCTTGCTGTTTTCAGCACCGTACATGTGTGAACAAGCATTTTCTTCAGCCTGTGTGTTTTTCTTCGGTCTAATTTCCTCGACTTTGCCGCCTGTTTATTTGTTACACAAAGCATCACAAGGAAGAAAGTCACAATGTAATGACTGACAGAACCCGTCGAACAACATTCGGACAAGAATATTCGTCTTGTTTAACAGACCACAAGAGCAAAAAACACGAAAGAAGTTCCTGTGTGCTTAACTAAACTTCGACCCTGAATGAAGTATTTAAAAAAAAAAAAAAAAAAAAAAAAAACGAGGTATTAATAGCTATTCCTCGTTCCGATGCCGCTTAATGTACTTGTAATAATTTTATGTAGGATTGTAATGAGGTACTCGAAATCTTTCTCAGCTTGCTACTTTTTAACCATTTCACTCCAAGTAAAGCGATAGAGCTACTATAACGTAAAGAGTTACCGAGTGTAAAAAAATAAGAGAAAAAAAACACTATTAAAAAAATGAGACTAAAAAAAGAACAAGAATTAAGAAGACATAAGATAACGCTTGACATTGAATATAATTTCCCCAGGCTCAAGCAAGGCATTAAAGCCACTAAAACGCAAAGAGGTTACTGGCATATAGAGAATATGAGAAAACTACTATTAAGGAGAGAGGGCAATACAAGAAGAAGAATTAAGAAGACAGAAGAGAACGATTGACATTGCATGTAACCCCCCACCCAGCAAGCAAAGCACTAAAGCCACTAAGACGGAAAATGGTTAGTGAATGTTAGAGAATATGAGAAAAACTACTATTAAGAAGAGAGAACAATAAAAGAACAAGAATTAAGAAGACAGAAGATAACGATTGATATTGCATATACATTTCCCTCAAGCAAGGCACTAAAGCCCCTAAGACGGAAGGGGGTTACTGACTATAAAAGAATATGAGAAAAACTACTATTAAAGAGGAAGAACAATAAAAGAACAAGAATTAAGAAGACAGAAGATAACGATTGGTATTGCATATAAATTTCCCTCCAACCAAGGCACTAAAGCCCCTAAGACGGAAAGTGGTTACTGACTATAAAAGAATATGAGGAAAATTACTATTAAGGAGGGAGAACAATAAAGTAACAAGAATTAATACGGAAGATGACGATTGACATTGCATCTAACTTTTTGAAGATCAATGTTGATTTCGGAAGCTGGAAAAGAGTTCTTCAAACGAGAAGTACATTGGAAGGAACTATAAGCATAGAACTTAGAGTTACATGTAGCTATTTCAACTGTAAAATGTGTAGACCTTGCCGGCAATACAGTACTGCGCGCAACTTCATTAAGTCTAGGTAAACATGGAAGAAAGTCCATCGGAACACGAAAGTATTTATAGAAAAAACTACCCAGTAAATGTTTGGTAAATACTTGTTTAAATTGTATAGCAAAATATTTTGAATGAGATGCAGTATCAACCTGAAGAGGGTCTTTCGAGATCTGATGGTACATTATGAGCATCAGTTGATTGCATTCGGTGCTTCCGAAAAGTATGGTTGGTTCTGCACAACACTTCGCCATTTTAAACAAATCATATGTGCCAGCAATGTGGCGGTCCGAATTATATATTTGGGATATTCACAGTCATTAACATGCAAATGCCCTTTTGAAAGGTTTGAAACCATCCACTGCCACAGGAAAGGTTTAAAGTGTAGACTGCGTATCAGGAAAGATCATAGTTATCTTTAAATGTATTGTTAACGCAATATCAAGAAAAGAAATCCAATATATATTTCGGCTTTAAGAAGATTCAGTCAGTCAGTTATGTGTGAAACTATTTAGGGTTGCGTTAAAAAGAGGCGAGAATTAAATTAGGTGATGAGAAGCTACCACGAAAAGACACTGAGCGATGTTATTTTCTCTAACAAAGAAAAGTGGTAAAGATTTACTTTTCATTAGCGAAGAAAGTAAGATACAGGATTTAATTTATGACGACGCACCGAATAAAAAACAGTCGCCTACTCATGGCGATAATGAAAATTTCAAATCGGTCAGGTGGCCTACAAGGCAGAATGCTAAGAGATAAAAAATTAATTGGGTTGTGCACTGACCGCGAAAAATGTCCGCTGGACCACACCCAAGGAGATATCATTTGTTTTTGAGAAGAGCAGCTGTTTTGTGTCGGAGCTGGCCATGATAGCAAAATTATTTTATCGGAAGGAATAATTTACACCAGGGGGCAAAGTGGCCAGATGATCACCCACTTGATGCTGGCAAAAATCTCGATTGACGACCTCCAGGTGACGTTCGGTTAAGATAAGAGTCATTAGGGTTTGTTGTCGGGAAGAAGAGAGAGAAAGAAAAGAAAAAAAAAGGAAGGAGATTTTTTTTTTCTTTGAGCGATAATTAGCAAACACCCACGCCGCTGAGCGTTCATTGGCTGAAGGGTGGCGTGAGCGGTAGGCGAAGGTAAACTATGAAGAAGGAGGGGAGGCCTGTTGACGCCCCCTGAAGGGATTGGGTGAGATACCCATATGAGAAAGGAAGAAATTGAGAGGACCATTCTCTTAAAGTAGAAAGTAAAAGATTTCCAAAAATGGAAAGTGATGGGTTTTCCTGACCAAAAACAAAGAAAATTCTTAATGAGAATTTAGAATTATCAAGGAACCTCAAACCCCGACAAGCCCACTCCGGTTTTGGTCGGCGTACATATAAGCAGAGTCGCAACGAGTAGACTGCAGTTGAGTTTGCAGTTGGGTTGGAGATGGTGTTGACTTGAAGTTGAGTTGAGTTGGGGTTAGAAAGACAGGCAAGCAATTGAGCTGTGAGCTCTGAGACCGCCTCGCAGAAAGCTGACTTAAGATCCACGCATTCTCGACCTCAACTTCTAACCAAGAACAATTTATTTTTGAAGGACGACTTAGACTCACACCACCAAAACAAGTTTTACGAATATCGCCTGAAGATACACCAAAACCAGTTTCTTAAAAGTACAACTTAAGATATTAAGACTCGCCTAACAAACACAAAGTGTCACGAATCCATATAAGCGGGTTGGGAGGAAGATCAGTCCTGTATTCAGCAACCAGATATAAAATATTGTTATCCTTTTTTAAGACATTTGAACTTTTCGAGTTGTTACTTTATTTTCTTTTACATATACTTGTGCGGTATTACCCTTGTTCGGACTCGACATCCATTAGGGCCCGGCGACTGATTGATTTCGTCTACCTAAGATCAAATCACAACGTGGGTAGGTTAGACTAGAAATCAAAACAGTTACTTCGGTAACCAGACGTTGGAGGCGAGCTGGGAACGACAAGGCTGATACCGAATCTAACCAGATTCCCATCCGAATCAGCAAAAGGTTAGAATGTCATATTTGGTGCCGCGACCAATACCAAGTCACATTGGTCGTCGCAGGACAGGATAGGACGGCAACGGCGCGGAGACAGACGGAGTGACGTCACAATTGGCGCCGCGACCAGGAGAGCACGGCGAGCGCGGTTAGGCAGACGTCACATTTGGCGCAGCGACCTCGGGGTGACGTCACAATGCCATGAGCGATACACGCTTAGCTGATCATGTATCTTTCGATTGGCTGACGAGGCAGATTGGCTGTCCGAAGTAGGTTGCCATTTCTTTCTGCGATAGATCAGTTGCCACCCAAGGCTATAGAACCCGGTCTATCCTGCTATTTAACCGGAACTGGGGAGGGGACAAAAACCTTCATACCTTTCTCAAGGTTATTAGCATATAAGTGAATATAATGTAATCGACTGGAATTCGAACTCGGCTCTCCGATTCCTCAATCCGAGCCGCTAATAAGTCATAAAAACCTAATTAATCAATCAATCTGCTGATCAGTTATTTACCGTTTTGCAGGAACTTTTTCCATTCTTTATATATTATATATATATATATATATATATATATATATATATATATATATATATATATATATATATATATATATATATATATATATATATATATATATATATCTATTCATGTATATTTACTTACATTCCTATATATATATATATATATATATATATATATATATGTATATTGGACTCTCTCCCGTCGGTTTCGACTTACGAGGATCTGACAGCTTAATTGATTCAGTTATGAAAATTTGTGCGATAATCTTAAGTGGCACTTAAGACCCGCTAGTGATTTACAAAGGAAGCCGCCAATAGTGAGGATTGTGGGATGAGATCACTGTAAGATTGGCTGATTTTTTAGATCTTGCTCTTGCTTCTTGAAGACTATTCAGACAAGCTAATTGAAAAAAGCTGAGATCCACAAAAACACGTTGATCTCCATTCTACCCGCTCCAAGGCTAAGCGCTCGAGGGCGTTATGTGGTATATTGACAGCTGACAAGTTTGTCTCCATCTTGTCTTCGTATTTTAGACATTAGCGTCCTACATTCCTTTAGCCCTGATTTAATTGACTGTACATTAGGATCTTGGTTATCCTGTCATCAGACATTCTCAAGACATATATATATATTCATTCTGTTTTTACGTTACTTTTATAGATACAAATATTTAATAATAAAAGTATGTATTAACTACATTTACCGGCATGAATCCCCGAGAAATTTCATTGAGTTTCTTTTTTTATAAGACCCAGAGCTCCAACAACCATAGGACAAACATTAGTATTTAAGTACTATTTCCAGGTCTCTATTATTATTATTATTATTATTATTATTATTATTATTATTATTTCCTTTTAATTCTGTTGTATACACATTTCCTTCCGGGTCCTCACCAGAGACCTAAGGAGAGAAATGGTTCCATGACATTTCCAACTGATAATTTTTATAAAATAATAAACAAAAAAATGACCTAAGATCACATTCATTTTGCATAAGTAAATCGCATCGTAATGCGTAAGATCTAATTGTGAGTAGAATTTTTTTTTAATTTCTTTAAAGCACAGGTGACCAGTAATTCCTTCACTGGGTCTATCGAAGCATTTTCCAAACAATCCCTGGGCTCCAACGACAACTGGAATTACTGAGGTCTCCACGGACTACATTTGTAAGATTTTTCTTTCAAGATTTCTGTATTTTAATGTTATTCGAAGATACATTACAATCTGCAGGAAAATTATTGTTATTTTTATTTCCTTTGGCTTCTGCTGTGTACACATTTCGTCCGGTGTCCCGTCCAGAGACCTAACGTCAAAAATGGCATCATAACATTTTCCACTGACCAATTAAAAAAAAGCAACACCCATATAAACAAATAAAGCCTATTATTATTATTATTATTATTATTATTATTATTATTATTATTATTATTTCCTTTGATTTCTGGTGTGTACATGTTTCGTTCCGGACCCCACCCAGAGACCGAAGGTTAGAAATGGCATCATGAGATTTTCCACTGACACACACACACACACACACACACACACACACACACACACACACACACACACACACACACACATAAAGCCCTTCCTAAGGTGTGGGCTATAGTCGTGAGAACAATTTTTGTATTTCTTTAAGGCATGGGCTTCCAGGAATCCCTTCAATTAGTCTAATGCAATCTTTCCAACCAATCCAAGGGATCCAACTACAACAGGGATTGTTGATGTTCCCATGTGCCACATTTTTGAGATTTCGATTTCAGGGTCCTTGTATTTGATAGCTTTTTGATAATCTTCAATGATAAATTGTAGTCCGCAGGGACTGCCATATCAATAATGAGACACTTTTTTTTTTGTTTGCGGTTTCTAATAACAATGTCTGGGCGGTTGGCTTTGATTGTTGTCTGTGTATTATTATTATTATTATAAAAAATATTTTCGACATGCATTTGTTTTAGAAACACATGACGGATTACAACCAATAACATAGGGAAGCGTTTTTATGTTCCCATAAGTAATTTATTTTTATTATTTATAGAGAATAATATGTAAGATGATATTTCTGTGTACTGATTAAAGATAATAGAATTAATTCTTATAGAATTGATATTTAAAGAAATAGTTGAAATTACATTGAGTAACATACACATTTAATATGAGAACGTTGAGGAAGCCAAACCGAGACGTATATATATATTCATATACATGAACCTTCTTGTTCTTTAAATGGAAAAATAAATGAGTTTTAATTATATTTCAAACTTTTATACACCTTTCCCATAATTTTGTTCATTATAGAAAATATGAAATATTTTAGCTACTTAAATAATTTAACCTCTACTTAGTATAGAGTATTTTTTAATTATACTTCACATTTTATAAATTTGGCAATTACCATAAAACCGCGAGAATCTATCTATCTATCTATATATGTCTGTATGCATATATATATATATATATATATATATAATACAATAATCGACTCTATCGTCGAGATTCGACGTATGAGGGTCAAGCAGATCAGTTTCCAGGAAACCGACAGCCCGACACCGGCACATGAGATTTGATTATAGTGGTGAAGGCCTCGTGCAGGACGTTCCACACTTTTTGAAGGGACGAATACAGAGACCTGGTGCACCGAATGCCACAAGGTTCCCAAACGACCCTCCGCAGGTTTTGAATTCACAGTTGTCCTTCTCCTAGACCAGTTGCCATTCAAGGCTATAGAACCCAGTCTGTCCTGCTATTTTACCCATAGCTGGAGGGAGAGTAAGAGGATTCATACCTTTCCCAAGGGTATTAGCACATAAGTGAATGTAATGGATTCGACTGGAATTCGAACTCGGCTCTGCGATTCCTCAATCCAAGCCGCTATCCATTACTCCACCGTATATATATACCGAGAAGTAAAAACAAGAACAAAATCTATTTCCATACCTGAGGATGTCTGTAGGAACAGACGAAAGCTTGTAAAAATTAAAAAGACCTTATGCAACTGGAATTTATGAACAGAGATCATGTCATTCATATACAGATTCGGGGTTGATGTATCTCATTTATATTGTTTGCGAGATGTATTCTCGCCATTTAAATCATTAACCTCTATATTTGTGTTTTGTATGAATGATTCATGAATTTATAAATTATAATTTGAACCTTTAATTGAAATATATATATATATATATATATATATATATATATATATATATATATATTTATATATATTACGTCACATATTATGAAATGGACAAAGCCCGACAATTATTTTTAGGACATTTTTATGTTTATACATTCTTTTTTTATAGATACAAATATTTAAGTAAATGCCCTGTTTATAATAAACAGTATTAAACAACATTTACCGGCTTGAATGTCCGAGAAATTTTCACAGAAAATATTCCTCCTTCGACAGGATCCGAACCTGTATCCTATACGGAACCGTCATTTAGCTTGTCGTGCCTTTAACCGATTTGGCGTTAGGTTAGCAAGGTCGAATTTACTGTATTTTACTTCAATCTGCTCGTGGCATATCAAATGTAAACAAATGACGTCACACATTATGAAATGGACAAATTCCGACAATTATTTTACGACATTTTTATTTTTATATATTCTTTTTATAGATACAAATATTTAAGTAAATGCTCTGTTCATAATAAAGCGTATTAAACAACATTTACCGGCTTGAATGTCCGAGAAATTTTCCCGGGAACTATTCGTCCGCCAACAGGATTCGAACCTGTATCATATATGGAACCGTAATTATTATAAATAGAGCATTTACTTAAATATTTGGATCTATTAAAAGAATGTATAAACATAAAAATATATAATATATAATATAATATATATATATATATATATATATATATATATATATATATATATATATATATATATATATATGTGTGTGTGTATATTATATACGCAAATATACATACACGCATACATACACTACTCAATGGAAAACAAACATTGTCAGCATGTCCACATTCAGAAAAAAATAATATGGATCCGATGATTCTTGAACAAAGTATGATCATGCCAAATTGTAGACGTGGTCGTTTCGAAATTCCACAGAACAACCGGTGCGATAAATTCGAATTGCATCGCAGCCTCTCTCATTAGCCAAGAAAGGTAAATATGATAGTCTAGATCGTACTCGTAATAATCAGAATATTTGTGTAAATATGCAGAGGTTTAAACCAACCGGCATTCTACCGACCCGCCGACTAGCAGATGTTTCACATCTCTTCTGGGTCGCTTTGGTGTGAAGCAAAACCGGGGAAATACCGCTGCAGGTTCACAGCCTGAGTGTGACAATAAACTACTTCCCGTAGTCAGGCCTATGAACGGAATGATTTGAGGAGCGGGGACCACCTCTTAATTACTGTTCATCCCAAACCCAGGTTGGTAGCACCTGTTATAGTCCTAATTCTAATTAATCTCCAAACTGTTGTCAAAAACTATGAAAGTCTAAAATACAGTTTTCATAGTAAAAATACCAGCAATACATTTTTGTAAATGAATTTAGTAATTCACCCAAGAAAATTAAATTTCAGCATTAAATGACCCATGAGGAATTGATATGCCGGTAAACAAACCCTCCTCCTTCTCACAAGGAAACGAAAAATGAAAGTAAATGCCAGATAGAGAAAAATCGTGACTGGGTTAACTGGAAATTCAAAAAGGGTTATGTGTTTGAATTTCTAAGCGAGGATACTGCGCAAGGTGCTGGCAGTTTGAAGAGACGTGCTCTTGGGAAACCTTCCGCAAAACATGAAAATACATTAAATAATAAAATTGGTTGGTTGATTTTACCAATTTCAAATCTTTTTTTTGTTATCTATTGTTCAATTTTATAATAGACACTCAGCTACGATCAAATTTACTACACAGTAGTAATGGTGTCAGAAATTTAATTTCTGTATCTATCTTTCTATCTCTCTTACTATCCTTCCTCCTCTCCTTTTCCCCCTGTGTGCAGTGTAAGAACTGCTGCTGCAGTGTCACGTGGCGAAATCGTGTCTAACGATTGGTCGTACGTGATTTTCCCGCTTGTTTTCGATTAGATTAGAGGAATCTAGTCAGTAGTAGCAGAAAAAGGGCGCCGCAGTGTGGAGACGATAGTTGTCTTGTCTTGCGACGAAAAGAAAACTTGCTTGAAGATAACCTGTTGTGGCTCTGACAAGAAAAAGGGCGCCGCAGTGTGGAGACGATAAGTCGTCTTGTCTTGTGACGAAAATGAAACCTGCCTGAAGATAACTTGTTGTTGCTCTGACAAGGAAAACAGTCATAAAAGACCAGCCAAGAATATTTGTCTAAGAGGAATTGAAGATAAAGAACAAGTGTGTTCGCCGTGTGGAAAAAGCTTATTCTCTAGACAGGTGAAGTCAAGTCTGTTCAAGTAATCAAGTGGATTATTGTTCAGCAACCAAGGACAAGTCAGTAAAGACTTATCAAAAAATCAGTTAAAGAAATTATTGTAAAGAGAATTTACAATAGAACATTCTCAAGGAAGTCTTCTTTCGACAATCGGGTCGAAGAGAGAAAAAAGTCAAAGTCAAGCGGTTGAAAAGCTACCTTCCTTCGAGGAGTTATTTTGTCCTATAGGTGGACGAAATCCTGACGTGAAAAAAAGTCGTCTGTAGAAGTTGAATTTGTGTCGCAAAGAAAGTTTGAAAAAAACAAGTCTGCATTTATTTTTAACAGGAAGCTTGCTTAACTTCCAAGGAGAGCAACTCAAAAAATATCTAAAAACCTTTCTGCCCAGCTACTTAAAAAAGTACTAAAGCTATTTTTTTTTTGAACAGTAAGTCTAATTTTTCCCCTCTTTCTGCTATCTCTCTACCTCTTTCACTCTCTCTGAACTGTTATTGGAGTCCTTTTTAAGGGCTCGCCAAAGGGACGTTTTTGGCAGTTATTTTCAAGTTGTACCAGTGAACTTTAACATCAGACTATTTTCCCCCCTCATTTTATTTTTTCTTTTCCCTCAATAAATTTTATAGCTATTTCAAGTGGTTTTTCCTTCTTCTTTATCTCGCTTGTTATGGTTGTATATTGATGGTTTCAGGTCTCTGTTAACTGTGTTACACGGGATTCCCGTCATTGGACGTAATGACAAAGTTTCCCAAACTTTTTTGCGCCGAGTTTGGCTGTTACTAAACTAAATTTCGACAATGGACAACCATATTGGTATCACCAAGCATTACCCTACGGTGAGAGACCGATACAAGATTGCTTATTAAATTTTACATGTTAACCCTTAATGGGTTATTAAATATAACTATTGGTTATCTTGTGACGATCGAATTCACTATTCAGCCTCAGTAACTTCACTATTCTGTTATATATGAATAAAGTTTCGTTGCCAACACTTGAGTTTGAACATAGTCGCAAACACAGGGGATCCCATTATTGAATTAAGTAGGCCACGTGACTAAAGGAAACGCATAAGTAAGAAGTCACGTGACGTCTAATTAATCACATATCTAGCCTATCCTCTATTACTATACAGACCGCTAATCTATAAACTATTTCTCTATTCGGATCACTATACGGGTTACTATTCAAATATTATCGAGCATGTACAATTAGTGCGAGTGTTATTTAAAGGCGTCTGACACCAGTATTGTTCAACGGTGTTACTATAGTATCTGTCTATATTTCTGAGATAAGGTATTAGGTAAACTATTTACATTATTCGGACTATTATCCTCATCTTTGTCGCCATATTTATTACAACGTTTCGGCCTTTCAGTATCTGCCTATATTTCTGAGATGAGGTAATGTGTACACTATTTACATTATTCGGACTATTGTCCTCATCTTTGTCGCCATATTTATTACAACGACACATGGCACAGTGGATAAAGGCATTAGTTAGATCCAGTGACAAGACCCAAAGAGCGTGAGTTCAATACCTGGTTAAGGCGGTGGAGAACTTGAGAAATAACTGGCATCCATTGAACATAGCACATGGAAAAGAACAGTCTTCCCCAGTGAGCGAAATAAATGGTTCAGTTCGACATTCCAACCACCTGAAGAAGGTCGGGGCGTACAAGGGCCGAAACGTTGTAATAAATATGGCGACAAACATGAGGACAATAGTCCGAATAATGTAAATTGCGTTACTATAGTTGTATCTGCGATTACAAGGTCACAACGAGCGTTACGAAAGTGACAACGGGTTTCATTGTCATCACAAATGTGTCAACCAATTATTCGTTAACATCACAAAAGTGTCAACGAGTGTTTGTTGACATCACAAAATCTTCATACTTAGACGCTTATTGATAACCATGCAACCAATTCTATTCCCCTCCCTGTAATTATTTGCATCGTGGTGGCATTAACGCCTTGATGGGGGGAATGTATTTAAACAAAAATAGTTCAAGTTACATTATTCGGACTTTTATCCTCATCTTCATTGCCATATTCACGACGTTTCGGCCTCTATATCTCTGAGATGGGGTATTATGATGTATTATTTATATTATTCAGACTGTTATCTTCATCTTCATTGCCATATTCACAAAGTTTCGGCCTCTATATTCAGGTATTACTTTGTATTATGTACATTATTCATCTTCATCTTCATTGCCATATTCACAAAGTTTCGGCCTCTATATCTCTGAGATGAGGTATTATAATTGCTTGTATTATGTACATTATTCGGACTGTTATCTTCATCTTCATTGCCATATTCACAAAGTTTCGGCCTCTATATCTCTGAGATGAGGTATTATAATTGCTTGTATTATGTACATTATTCAGACTGTTATCTTCATCTTCATTGCCATATTTACAAAGTTTCGGCCTCTATATCTCTGAGATGAGGTATTATAATTGCTTGTATTATGTACATTATTCAGACTGTTATCTTCATCTTCATTGCCATATTTACAAAGTTTCGGCCTCTATATCTCTGAGATGAGGTATTATAATTGCTTGTATTATGTACATTATTCGGACTGTTATCCTGTCATTATCAATTACTTTGTCAAAGAGCTGATGAAGATTTGAAACGTTAAGATAACAGTAGTACCAATCATTTTCAGAGCAATGGGAACTGAATTTTCAGTGTAACTCACGTTAATTGGACTCGCAATGAATAATAATAATAATAATAATAATAATAATGTTATTCTTGCTACACAGGACAAATGTTTGCTAACTAGAAATTATCAAGCACAAATACTGAAAAATGTGTTAGCTCAAAATACAGATTCTCTGAGACATATCCAGAAACAATTGACTTTCTTGTATCAGAATATACAGTATTGGCACCCAGGGAATATAAAACCTGGCATGAAAGTGTGGGCCAATATCTTCACTGGAGAATCTGCAGCTTTTACTGAAAGGAAACCGCAAGAAACTGGTACGAACATCACCCAGACTTGGTTACAGAGATAGGTACTGTAAAGTTTTGATGGGACTTCACAGTACCCGCAAACAAAGCAATCAAAGCTAATCACCCAGGCATCGTGATCAAAGCCCACAAAAACAGAATGTGCTTTCTTATTGACATGGTAGTCCCGGGTGATTGTATTATATCTTTGAAGATCTTTACAAAAACAATCGAAATACAAGAATCTTCAAGTGGAAAACTAAAAGGATGTGGCACATGGGGTCATCAATAATTCCAGTAAAGGAAATATTGAATAAATATCTAAGAGAACTGAAAAAG
Organism: Acanthosepion pharaonis; assembly: GCA_903632075.3. Classification (NCBI taxonomy): domain Eukaryota; kingdom Metazoa; phylum Mollusca; class Cephalopoda; order Sepiida; family Sepiidae; genus Acanthosepion; species Acanthosepion pharaonis. Next base: position 1,196,467 of record CAHIKZ030005106.1, read on the forward strand.
GGAAGGAGTATGAATTTGACGGTAATACTAGGAGCACTTGGAAGAATTGTCACATTGTCCCACATTAAACTGTATAAATATTGTTTCCTCTTCTGTTGCTTAGATTTTTCTATATTTTGGCCATCGCCAAATAGTAGGAGCACTTGGAGGTATTTCGAAAAACCTATTTGAAAGGCTACGGGGAGTGGAAAACCGAAGCCGGTGGAATCGATACCAACAAAATGACACTAGCTAACACACCTCCAATACTGAGGAAGGTGCTTCTTGGTGTACTGCTCGGACTGATTCGAAAAGGAGGCGATAGACTCATTTAAGAGATTCTTGGAGGTCCAAGGCTTAAAGAAATACAAGAGCTTCTATTCCCAAATACAGCACACAGCTTACGAAGAGCTTTATCTATGTAACATATGTGACCTTATTTTGTTTTGTTGATCAATGGAAAATGTCATAAAGCCATTTCTGACCTTTGCTCTCTGGTTGGGACCCGTAAGGAAATATGTATAAAAAATTTTTTAAAAAATGTCCCTAGCATAAACTTATTAGGCTGGGAGTCATGATGGGCATATTAGGCGCTTAAATGACTGGGGCGTGGCTAAGTGGTTAGAACATTCGCCTACTGACCATCAGACCCGGGTTCGAATACTACCATTCTTGAGTTGTCAGGAATATGACTTCTTGTTAATATCGGTTAGGGGAGGCCATCCCAACGGGCAGCAACTTTGAAACGTGTCTGAAAAGAAGCCATACCACTGGTTGAAACAAGCGTTGTAACAGAAATTAGGTAGACGGAGCAGTTCTGTCGATAGTTGTGATAGGCCGAAGTCTCTAAGCCATCGTGACCGAGGGTTTGAGTGTACTAGCCTTGTTTTAGACGTTGGTCGCAGCAGATTATGCACCATCTCCCAGAAACGGTAACTAAGGTCCTCTCAGCACAATTGCTGTATAAACCACTTGCGTGTTCTGTGAGCGCTGAGACAAACACAAACTTGTTTGAGCTACGGACAATAGCAGACAGGTACATTCGTATACGAGTGGACAGCCATTATTTGTACACAACAATCATTTTTATCATGCCACTGTCTCATTCGCTACTACTACTAGTAGTAGTAGAAATAATGACTATTCTCTGGGACATGCCAATTCAATTTCAAAGGGAAATAAATGCCAACAGACCTGATATTATCATAAAAGAAAGTAAATTCGGGAAGTGCTTGTCTATAGTACCATCTGAGAAAAACCCCTATGAAAATTATCGAGAAATTGCCCAAATACAAGGACCTGGAGATCGAGATTAACAGGACGTGGGGAATGAAAACTGAGACTATACCAATAGTAATCGGATCTCTGGGCCTCCTGAGAAGAAAAATGGAAAATTTTACTAACAATGTCCCAGGTAACATCAACATACAGGTTGCTCAGAAGATTGTCCGACTAAGAACATCCCGTATACTAAGAAAAGTGCTATCAATTTAATAATGACCATAAATTTGAACCCGGCTCTACAGGACACAAAGCAGGAAACATAACATAAACAAATAATAATAATAATAATAATAATAATAATAATACAAAAGGCAAAACAAAATGTGTGGTCCTGGGGGACAAAGGTTTTGAAGCAAACAGTAAATTGCTCAGTATCTGCCTATATCTCTGAGATGAGGTATTATGATTACTTGTATTATTTACATTATTCGGACTGTTATCCTCATCTTCATGGCCGTATTCACAACGTTTCGGCCTCTATATCTCTGAGATGATGTATTATGATTACTTGTATTATTTACATTATTCGGGCTGTTATCCTCATCTTTACTGTAGCTACAATAATAATAATAATAATAAGCACAAAATCGAAACTACTGAGAGATGGTATGAGAACCAACCAGACACAATTACCCAAAATAACAATGTAACTATTCTGTGAGACATGCTAATTCAAACTGACAGAGAAATAAAAACCAAAAGACCTGATATTATCATAAAAAAACATTAAATTCGGGAAATGTTTGCCTATTGACATAGCAGTACCATCTGAGAGAAATACCTCCATAAAAAATATCGAGGAATTGTCCAAATACAAGGATCTGGAGATCGAGATTAACAGGATGTGGAGAATGAAGACTCAGGCTGTACCAATAGTAATCGGAGCTCCGGGCTATGTGAGAAGAAGAATAGATAATTTTACTAATAGAGTCCCGGGTAACATCAACATACAGGTTGCCCAGAAGATCGTCCTACTAAGAAGAATCCATATACTAAGAAAATGTGTTATGAATTAAATGACAAATCTCCTATAGGGCCTAAGGACCAGAGTTTCGATCCGGACCTACAGGATATAAAGCAGGAAACATAACATTCGCAAACAACAACAACAACAACAAAAAAAAAAACAACAACAACAACAATAATAATAATAATAATAATAATAATAAACCTCAAATATAATTTTTTTCCTGTTTCTGTCTCTTTGTTTAATGAATTCTTGATGGCCCTTCTTCCAAACTGCAGTAGGGGGTGGGGATGATCTACCCTCATAAAATTTGATATCTATCACTCTCATTGGCGTCGGAAAGTTGAACATTTGTCCAATGGTTTCTCTGACTGCCTCTAAACATGTAAGAAATCGTAAAGTTTATACCAAATTTTTATCATTTTTTAAATCTTTTCTTTAATTTCATTTTAAGCCGCGTTGACTTTATTTAACTTTATTTGTTATTTTCTATCTATTCTTTTTATTTTATTTTATTATCTATATTTTTTTAACTTTTTTTCTTCGTCATACCACCAGCGTAACTTTCCTCACTTTTTTTTCTCGGCATAATTTACCGCTGTCGATGTGACTATATATATATATATATATATATATATGTATGTTTGTATATATATATATATATATATATATATATATATATATATATATATATATATATATATACAGAGAGAGAGAGAGAGAGAGAGATTGGTAGATTGATAGATAGATTATTTTTTCGTAATTATAACATAAATATGTTATAAAATCACTACAGAAACAATCATTTCGTTTCAAAACTTCTGGTGTTTTATCAAGTGATGGTGTTGAATGTAGAATAAAGAGTTTTAAAACTTTTAAAACTCTTCACATTTATCACTTGATAAGACACTAGAAGTGTTGAAACAAAATGTCTATTTTTGTTGTGATTTTATAACATATTTATGTTATAATTTTCGAATAAATTATATTGCTCTACTCTGTATTGAGCACTGTTTTAAGAATAGTATTTTTGGTTATTGGAATTTATTCCGTATAATTATATATATATATATATATATATATATATATATATATATATATATATATATATATATATATATATATATATATATATATATATATTTTTCGAAAATTATAAAATCACCAACCAGACACAATTACCAAAAATAAAAATGTAACTACCCTGTGGGACATGCCAATTCAAACTGACAGAGAAATAAAAACCAACAGACCTGATATTATCATTAAAAAAAACATGACATTCGGTAAGTGCTTGCCTATTGACATAGCAGTATCATCTGAGAGAAATACCTCCATAAAAAATATCGAGAAATTGTCCAAATACAAGGATCTGGAGATCGAGATTGTGAGGAATGAAGGCTGAGACTGTACCAATAGTAATCGTAACTCTAGGACCCGTGAAAAAAGAACTGGACAATTTTACTTTGTCCCAGGTAATATCAACATACAAGTTGCCCAGAAGATCGCCCTACCAGGAACATCCCATATACTAACAAAAGTGCTATCAATTAGATGACAACTTTCTTATAAGGCCTAAGTAGCATAGTTTGGACCTGGCTCTACAGAATACAAAGCAGGAAACATAAGATACAGTAATAATCATAATAATAATAAACGCCGTACCCACCAGTGGCTACGTAGTGCAGGGTTGAAAGCGGAAACTGAAGGTTTTATCCTTACTGCGCAGGACCAATGTTTGTTAACTAGGAATTATCAAGCACATATACTAAAATATTGTGTCAGCCCAAAATGCAGATTCTGTGATAAATATCCAGAAACAATTGGTCATCTTGTATCAGGTTGTACGATATTGGCTCCCACTGAATATAAAACCCGGTATGACAGAGTGGGGCAATATCTGTACTGGAAAATTTGCAACTTCTACGGGAAGGAAACTGAAAGAAACTGGTATGAACACCACCCAGACCCGGTTACGGAGATAGGACCTGTTACAATTCTATGGGACTACACAATACACACTGACAGAACAATCAAAGCCAACCGCCCAGATATTGTTATTAAAGACCACAAAAAAAAGTACCTCCTTATTGATATGGCAGTCCCTGCGGACTGCAATGTATCTTTGAAGATTTTCAAAAAGCTATCAAATACAAGGACCTTAAAATAGAAATCTCAAAAATGTGGCAAATGGGAACATCAACAATAACTGTTGTAGTTGGAGTCCTCGGATTGGTTGGAAAAGATTGCAGTAGATCAATTGAAGGGATTCCTGGAAGTCCATGCCTCAAGGAGATACAAAAAATTGTTCTGACAAGTACAGCCCACACTTTACGAAAGGGCTTTATCTATGTAATTTTTTTTTTGTCAGTGGAAAGTGTCATGATGCCATTTCTAACCTTAGGTCCCTGGGAGGGACCCGAAAAGAAATGTGTAAACGCCAGAAATCAAAGGAAATAATAATAATAATAATAATAATAATAAGTGACAATATGGTGTCTTACTGAGAACTGAGCTGTTTGTAACCATAAAAAAACGACGTAAATTTCAGCGTCCAGGAAGCCTTTCCAATGATACAACTCGTGTTTGATCGTCGGACTAGATTTTATGAAGTTGGTAGTGACCATAAATTTTCAGCACCCCCCCATAAAGATAATCAAAATAAAAGTGGGCAAAGTGTAAAAGATGGCTAAATATAAAACACTATCAAATTCATTTAAGCCAAAGAGCACGTGAGAATCGTGCACAGGTTTATCGAGAGAGGGGTCAGCAGGTGCAAAATGCTCCGAAGTTCGAAAACTTCCAAAGGATTGTTTTTTCGGGTGACGATAGAATCGGTTCGAAACTGTCACCTGGGGACCCGAGTTGAGGTAATTTAAGTCGCAAAACTAATTCCGACATAAGTGTTCTGAACAGCTCGGTGAACTAATAACTTCTCCATTCTCGCACTATATATTTACAATGGATAAATCACGCTTGTAGATGGGGGTAGAAATAGGTGACCTCAATGACCCTCGCACTCATTGGCTGTGACATTATTGTTAGAGAATTGGGAAAGCTTCCAAATAACCAATCAGAAAGTTTTAAAAGTTAGAAATGCGAGAATAGCCGAAAACACCCTGACCATTGCATTAATAAAAACAAATGGAATATTGCGGAGAGTTCTGGTGTGTTCACAAGGCTTGTTCATCGCAACCATGAGACATTTAATAATAATAATAATAATAATTATAATAATAAGAATGGCTATTATTATTATTATTATAGCAACAGCAATAAAAGTAATGATAAAATGAAAAATAAAGTAAAATAATAATAATAAAATAAATGAAATGTAAAAATAAATATATTTAAATAAATAAATAGTAATAATAATAATAATAGTAATAATAAAAATATGAGATATAAATAAAAATATAAAATATAAATAATAATAATAATAATAATAATAATAATAATAATAATGTGTGTGTGATTTTATTTTTTATTTTTTTTTGTTTTTACGAAATTGATCAGTGGAAAAATTCATGAAGCCATTTCTAATCTTAGGTTTCTGGTTGGGACCCGGAAAGAAATGTGTATACAACAGAAATCAAAGGAAATAATAATAATAATAATAATAATAATAATAATAATAATAAGAAGAAGAAGAAGAAGAAGAAGAAGAAGAAGAAGAAAAGAAAGTGCGTGGCGACATAAATGATTAAGAAAATATTTGGAAGATCATAATAAGGACAGTGCTGGTAATTTGGGGATACTTGTTGTCACTTGATCCCCAACCACAACTGATAGCTATTTCTGTTG
>CAHIKZ030005106.1:1207500-1212500 GCA_903632075.3 Acanthosepion pharaonis
CTATATCTATCTATCTATCTATCTATCTATCTATCTATCTCAGATTTTTAATACTTATCTCTGTCAGTCTGTTCCTACCTATCTCAGTTTTTTAATACTTATCTATGTCAGTCTGATTATATCTATCTATCTATCTATCTATCTATCTATCTATCTATCTATCTATCTATCTATCTCAGTTGATTCAGAAAAAGGACAAATGTATGGCTGTTTGGACAAGAATTATCTATCTATCTATCTATCTATCTATCTCAGTCCATTCATATCTATCTATCTATCTAGGTCTGCTCATATCTATGGACAACAACAATCTATATCTACAAATCTGTTTGGACAACAATTCATCTATCTATATCTATCTAATCTGTATCTATCTATCTCAGATATATATATATATATATATATGCAAATGCATTTTTTCTATCTATCTAAATCTACTATATATATATATATATATATATATATATATATATATATACATGTGTGTGTGTGTGTGTGTGTGTCATTATGGGCTCATATATTTTCGTAATAGTAATGAACTGCTACTCCAAATACCTGTGTAGGCCATCACGATATCTTACGCTATTTTTCTGTATTTTTCTATTTACAAACAGTATGGACCCTGAAAACATCGCTGCCTGTAGACTGGCTGTTTCACAACTTAAGTAACAATCAGATCATCTATGATAGATAATTATCTTTTGATCTAATGTGAAACAACACACACACACACATGTATGTGGGACCGTCATTTCAGTTTTGAACTGTACAGATAGATTACCTCCGGCGTTATTTTGAGGGTTTTGGATAATTTTCTTTTTTTTTTTTAAAAGAGTTTCCGGAAGAACTAATAACAGAGAAATATGGCGTAATGTACGCCGAAGTCTCCAAGCCGGTCGTCCTCTTTATGATTGAATTCAGTGTGCTTTCTATTAGATTGGATGACATCCAAGACAAGACTGCTATGCCATTTTAACCAACAAGAGAAGGAAGATGGATTCATGCCTTTTCCAATGTAATTAACTCAGAGAGAAGGAATAAAAACTGGGTGGAATTTAATAGTTATCTTTGATAAAATAAAGAACAAATAGGAAAATTTTTTTTTAAATCTAAAATATTTGACTTTTATTAAAGGTTGATAAGAGAATAAGATATGGAGTAAAAAGAAGAAAGAAATTATGGTATTTTTACTACTGTGTTGTTTGATTTTCATTGGTTAATCAGGTTTCACGTGCATTCGACTTGTTGCACCAACGTTAGTATAATTTCTTGGGTTCAGAATTCAAGGATAGACGATACGTCAGTCGGAATTTTCCAGAAAGTAGGGGATTCCAAACCTAACGGAAAAGCCGTGAATATTGCAGGATGTATGTAAATGAATAAAAATGCTAATTTGTCTATGTGTGATTCAGAGGATAATATATATTTGTAATTGTGTGTGTAGGTGTATGTCTATTAGACATTGTGTTTGTTGTTTTTTTGCAGATTGATTTGTGAACATTTTTACGTAGATAGTGTTTGTTTTTATATAAACATACTTAATATTCATTAAGAATGGATTTAACAAAAGTAGACGACGTAAGATAATGGTTTTAGTCGCGTGTTTATAATTGGTAATTAGTAAGCCCTCAAATTAAATAAAAATAAAATTGTCTTTATTTTCAAGATTATATTTCTCATTAATAACTATGCGAGAATAACTCTGAATAGGGTCACTTGAGAATATTATAGGTACTGCCACAAGCGATGTCCAAATAAGGATGGTTGTAATGCCGACCTAGCAAAATACTTGGTTACTCGAGAAAACTTAATTAGCTTTGCTCTATTAAAGCAGGTAAAATTCTTCTTTAAGGATCCTTTCCAGCCAACACTTCGTCAGACGAATAAGTTGGTAAATATAAAATTGACAGAATAACGATTCGTACTATGAGAATATATATATATATATATATATATATATATATATATATATATATATATATATATATAATTTTCTGTTGAAATGAAATATGGTTCCATCGCTACACAGGAATTAACATGTTTCAAAACAGAAACTAATATTTTAAATTTAATTATAAAATTAATCTTAATATCTATAGCCATTCTCAAGCGATATTTGGAATAACCTATTAAGAAATTTACTTAATTTATAAGCACAGACAATCTTAATATTTTAAGTGATTATGGTTACGGAAAATTCATTCATTTTGGTAAGGGGTGGTTTACTTTAAGGTACCATTATAATAATTTATTTCAGCAGAGCCCTTTTTAAGGACGTCGGATCATCAGATAGCACTTCTAAAAATGAAATGAAACGTTTTCGTTTTCGTTTCATTTTTTGAAGTGCTATTTGATTATCCGGCGTCCTTTAAAAGGGCTCTGTGAAATAAATTATTATAATGGTACCTTTAAAGTGGTCTGTTTTTCTTTTAAATATTAGCTCTGGATTTACATTGAGCTCTCAGGATTTCATCCTCCTTGGGATTACCCATACGGATTACCAAGTTCTTCATAACTTATATATATTATATATATATATATATATATATATATATATATATATTAATGTATTTAAATATATAAGTGTATTATAATTGTAGTTTGCCGTTTATCTCTGTGGAGTTCGGATGATAATGTATATTCGTATGTGTGTGTATCTAATAGGTATGAGTTGTAGTTGCTGGTTGTCCAGTCCGCAAGTTGATTTGGGGACGTTTTTGCGTAAACATCGGTTGGGGTAGATACACTTACGTTAGATTCTTTAAGAATTGATTCAATAAAAGTTGGCGATGTAATCTAATATTTTTGACGTCTGTTTATAGTTGGTAATATTGTTATTAGAAGGACCTCAAATTACTTTCCCCTGAAAGAATTATGTTCTTTTTGACTTGGGTGGCATTATCAAATTCAATGTTATGGCAAATCTTGTTATCAAGAAATTACATTGTTATATAATGTCCTGAGAAAGGGAACTGATTGGTCAACATCGATTTAATCCCAAATCGTTTGCATATTTTCTGCTTTCATTTCTGAGATGAGTTATGATTTCCATTATTTATAGTCCAGCTAATACCTCCACCTTTGCTGGTACTATCACAATGTTTTGACCGTTGCGCTCTCCGGCCTTCTTCAGAAATTTGCTGCTCGGGGTAACCTTGAGGGTATTTCAACTTGAACATTGTATTTAATAAAATTGGGTAGACTGTCCACGTCCCGCTGTTCATATCTCCTGATATTTTGTCATCAGTTATTGCTGCTTTTCTGAGGAGGAGATTCGTAATTTAGGGATTTAACTCACACGTACTGTTCCATTAGTTTCAAGAGACAATGCTAGAAGATTAAATTGCTGCTTAATGGACTTAGTGATTTTTAATCCGAGTAATCTTCGAATTGAAACCGTCATTTAATTGGTGAGGGTCGATAGTGTCATGAAGCCTTTTTCCCACGAGTGTCGATGCGAGTATGGAAGCCTGTAATTGGAAAAAAATGCTATGGACTTAAGTACTGTCACTGGAAACTCTTTCCTTGTATAAAATCGGATCATACAGAAATTAAATCATTTTTTGTATACGGACCAGTTCAAAATTTGAATTTCTATATCCATATATATATATATATATATATATATATATATATATATATATATATATATATATATAAATTTTGGCCAATTACTTCAGAATATGATCAACAATATTTCCATCCTTAAAGTGAATATTTAAAATTTGGGAACGTATTTATTAACCAATAAAAAAATGAGATTAATAAATCTAATTTTTTGGTTATTTCGTTATATAAGTGGTCAATTTTTAGTTCGTTAGTTAGTTTTTTTCAGCTAACTTTTGACTAAGTTGTTCGTTCGTTTGTTACACAAACAAAACTGTAATTCTCGCACATAGTTACTCAGATTTTCGCATATTCATTCAAGTATATTATATTATACAAAATGCTTAGCGATACTGACAGATAAAAAATGCAGGCTAAATTTGTTTACGAGCGTCATCATTTTAGTTCGTGTTATATACCGTACCTATGAACCAACAGGTATGCCCCAACCCTAATAAATACGTTGGACACTATTGTAAGTAGGGGCAATATGCTGTCTAAGTAGTGCACCACTAGCAGTGGTTTACCTACTTCACGCCGCTGGCGAGTATTGTATTTTGTTGATGTTATAAGGATTACCATTTCATTTCCAACCTCCGTTTTGATTATTCATCATTCAGTAATCCTTTCTATATTACAAGAAAGAAAGAAAGAAAGAAAGAAAGAAAGAAAGAAAGAAAGAAAGAAAGTTAGTTTTTTTCGAGTACCGCCATTATGTGCTTCGTGAAACTAAGGGAGTTAATTAGTTTAAAAAAAACAAAAATAGCTTTTATATCTACTCCTCATTTTGTAACTATTTCCATATATTTGCTTGCTCATTTTCTTTGTAATTTATTTTTTTAAATTATAAAAAAAGAATTTATAGACATCTGGTATATTCGTAATTGTATGTATGGGTCTATGTCAAGTAAAAATTATGTTTGTTAGTTTTTGGCAGGTTGATTTGTGGACATTTTACGTAGATGCCGTTTGTTTAGGATAAAGAGTTTACATATATTAAGAATAGATTCAATAACGGTTGATCCATTATTTTTGTCGTTTCTTTATTGTTGGTAATTAGTAAGCCCACAAATTAAATAAAAATAAAGTATATTTTCAAGTATATATTAATTACTCTGCGAGAATAGCTTTGAATAGAGCCACTGATCTCCAAATAAGGATGGCTGTAAGGCCCATCGAGCAAAATACTTGGTTACTCTAGAAAACTTAATTCGGTTTGCTCTATTAAGTTTTCTCCAGTAGGCGGCTCGGTAGACGAAATAAATGCTGTTTAAAATAAATCCGAACGTCTAATCAAATATGGGTACCCACTAAAAAAATGTTTGAATTAAAAAAAAAATACGTCAGATTAAAAACAAACATTAGTTCTTTACATAGGCCTACTAATAGGAAAT
>CAHIKZ030005106.1:1217500-1257500 GCA_903632075.3 Acanthosepion pharaonis
ATATAGATAGGAAGAAAGATATATATATTTGAAACTTTTAAAACCATTTATTTTGCATTCAACATCATCACTTGATAAGACACCGGAAGTGTTAAAACTAAATGGCTATTTTTGTAGTGATTTTTATAACATGTTTATATTTTATAAATTTTTAAATAAATAATATATATATATATATATATATATATATATATATATATATATATATATATATATATGTTTATATATGTTTGTGTGTTGAATGGAGACAAAAGAAAACAGATAAATATTAAAAACACTGGCGTATTTTTACATATGTATGTGTGTGTGTGTCTGTGTGATAGTGTATATATGGGGTGAGAGAAAGAGATAAAGGAAGAAGATCGATAGATATAAGATGTGTATTGATATATATGTAGAGAGAGGGAGATAAGTATGAATAACAGGTGTTCTGATACACACCCACACACACAAACACACACACACATATATATATATATATATATATATATATATATATATATATATATGGTATCAGTACACATGTCATTCATACTTATCTTCATTCATACTTATCTTCATGCCTGCTTATATATATATATATATATATATATATATATATATATATATATATTACAGTGAATTATTCATACAAAAAGTAGATTAGTAAAGGTAATGATGATAAAATGGCGAAATCCCATTGCAAACAACATTTTAATGTTGCATTAACCTAAAAGTCACTTGATGAATGTTATGATCCTTGTTTTTAAAAATTATATGCTGTATAAGATCTTTGTTTGCAAGCACTTTCAACTGTACATTCCGTCATCTTCAGGCATGGAAATTATTTTGTTTTTGGTAAATTTTTTTAACTTCCAAGATATGTACTCATTTTAGGACTTACTTTAAATTCTTGAATTTTTTGTCATATCCATGTCCCTTATATCCTCTTATGCCCAAATATCCTAGGTAAAGGCATGAATCCATCTCTTACTACCCTACCATGTACTGCTAAATAATAGACCATCTCTAGACTTAGTATTTTCTTTTAATCAATTCACTCCAAGTAAAGCAATAATGTCACTAAGACTCACTGGTCTATGACTAGTGAAAGAAAATTTAGAAGAAACTGAAAACTCTATCTTCAACAAGAAAAAGAGATAAGACTCTAATCCTGTTAGAAAAAAACGGGGAGAAGTGTGAACCGGGCGATAAGCGAACGTATCTACTTCTTTGTATTTAAAAATTAAATATATTAAAAATATAATTGTATATATTAAAAAAAAATATGCTTTCCTTTACATTTTAATTATGCTCTACATAGCGTATTTAAAAGTGTTGATTTTTAAGCGTACCGAAAAGTCTTTACAGATCAATCAATTTGCAAATTGTTTTACATTGCAAAACAGAAAATTCCATATATATATATATATATATATATATAAATATTATCTCATTTTCTTAATGCAATTTGTTAGATTAAGATTTTGACCGTTGTGTCATAAAATGATTAAAGATATCATCTGAACGCGGTTTTTATATAATAAGTAATCAGAATTTATATATATGGACATTTTTTCATTAATGATTTAGGTTATATATATATATATATATATATAATATATATATATATATATATATATATATATATATATATATATATATTATATATATATATTGTGTTATTCAGGATCATTTCCCAACTTATTTAAGATGATGTTTGCTCTGTCTAACATTCTAAGTTTCTGTCCTAGATTAACAAAGTGCCTCACACGTCTCACGTACAATTTCCTTTTCAAGTCTTTTTCCACTGCTATTTAGATTGTGATAACTGAAACTTTTTTTCTCACGTGTCAAACCTCTTATTAATTCATTTGGATCTTTTCTAATTGATCTCTTTAAGATCTAAGTTGAAATGATGATCCCTCTTGCTTTTGTGACCGCATGATCTGTTCCCTCCTTTTTTAAAAGTATTCACTGTTCTCGTCAGAATTCTTGAATGGACTTTGAAGATAAAAGCGAGAATAATGGTACCATTATAGAAGGCCTGAATGATTTTTTCTCTTCCGTTGGGAAGAGGGTGGATATGACACAAAACGATTTTAACTTGTTCAATTTTTCGCTGAATATCTCAAAGGGTTTTTCTTACAAAAAATGTTGTCCAGTTGGCAAAGCTTGTTATCTGAAAACCTGGGAAAAAGAAACTCAGTTAGTTTAGAGGATTTTTAGATAGTAAACATTTTGTGGGATGAAGAATTATATGCCGTCACATGATTTGGACAATTTTTCATGTAACAGCATAATCATCCATCCCACAAAATATTTAATATTCAAAAACCCACTGATCTAATTGAGACTCTTTTTTTTTTTTGCAGGTTTTCAGATAACACGTTTAGCCACTTAGACACTATTTCTGGTAAGATTCAATTAAAAACCCTTTGAGTTATTCAGCTAAAATTGAACAAATTAAAATCCCATATATATATATATATATATATATATATATATATATATTTATAATGGAATATGCATACACATGTGTTCCCCCTCACTGGAGTTTGATTGGCTGGTGTCCGCCATAAATATCGATAAAAAGCCTTGTGCCACATGACACTTCCTGGGTGGGGGTGACTGAATATTGTCATAAATATCGACGGACGTGTAATAGAGTCAGAGAACTCAAGAGCCTTAGTCTGAGAGCTAAGTCTATAATGACGCCCATTGGACTACGCCATTGATCTACACTTCTTACCTGCGACTACGACGCGTACCAGTCGATTACTGCTACCGTATTCTACTTGGTTATAGTAGCCAAAGCCACTTAGCTGCTTTGTTAAAATATATCCCTTTCCGGGACTTATCATATATATATATATATATATATATATATATATATATATATATATATATATATATATATATATGACATTGCACGTTGAGTGCTGGTGTTAATATTATAGTGCTCGATATAATATAACAGAGCTATTAAGTATATATTAATAAATATACATATTGTTCCTCACTGGTAGTACGACTCGGAGTTCCATGCACAACGCAATCTTCACGTGCTGGTTAGAGAATAACCGTTACATAATTTAAATTTTAATAAAAAAATATCTGGTAATGTACTTTTGGCGTAGTTTATATATTATACGGGGATTACGTTTTTAAGATTATTGGAACTGTTATCCTCATTTTTATTGCCATATTCACAACGTTTTTGCCGTTGTACGCTCTGGATTTCTTCGGGTCATTGGAAGTTCGAATCGAACCCGTTATTTCGTCCATCGAGGGAGATTGTTCTAGTTCCACGTGCTATGCCTCATTCAGATATCCGGTAGACGAAATAAAGGGTTCGATTCGAAATTCATCTAAAGAAGGCTGGAGTTTACAACGGCCGAAACGTTGTAAATATGGCAATAAGGATGAGGATAAGAGTCCGAATAATGTAAATAATGCAAGTAATCGTAATACCTTATGTCAGAAATATAGACCTATACTAAAAATATATATATTATACTTAAAATAGACGTGTATATATTTAAATTCTAGGGTTAACCGTTATCTTTCTCGCATATTCTTGTAAACTGGGCCTCTTACCTCTTATCCATAATGGTATTATAACCGCCGCCTTCAGTTACCGTTTAATTTGCATGGCGTCTAGGCCTTGTATAGTGTGAACATTAATAAAAAGAAAATATATAGGCTATTCCAAAAAATGTTCTTATTTTTTGACTCCCTCAAACTTCTTGATTTTTTTGTGTTATCCTTGCTTTTAATTTCAATTAATATTTAATTAACCGTTATTCCTCTTCCTAAGTTAATAAACATTAGTATTTTTTTAATTATTAATCTTATTTCAGTCAGTTATGTGCCATGCGTACTACCCGATTAGGCGATCATGTATATTTCGATACATGACTGACGAGGCAGATATTTTCCCGCAGTTGGTTGCCATTTCTTTCTGCGGTAGATCAGTCTGCTGTTTACCCATAGCTTGAGGGGACGTTGAGAAGAAGAGGATTCATACGAGGGTATTAGCACGTAAGTGAAAGTAATGGATTCGACTGGAATTCGAACACGGCTCTCCGATTCCTCAATCCGACCCGCTATTCATTACCCCACCATAAAGAGCAAGTGAACTTTTGCGACACCATATATATTAAATCTTGCAATAGCACCCCAAGGCGGTGTAATGGTCAGCAAGCTTGTTTCGCTAGAACAATTACGATTGAGTAGTGAGTTTTCCATACATTCGGTCTTGTGCCACATCTAAGCTACGCATGGAAAATCATTATATTAAGTCTTGCAATAATTACAGTTGCCATGACAATAATAATTGAAGCGACAGGAATTGTACCATATTTCTTATAAACGCGACAAAAACGCGACTACTGTTATTGCTTGCTGGAATTTCTTTTTCTTCTTTTGTTTCAGCAGCGATATGAAGTGTCAATGTCACTAACAGTTTTCTCTGGTGAAGATGTCTTCCTTGTTTTATCCGGATGTAGTGGTTGATATATTAAAGATAGCAGCAGACGACACATTTTTGCAAACCGATGTCCAATGATAAGAATCTGTTTGTCGCTAACACCTTGCTGTTATTTTTGCTTTTTGGCTTGTGTTTACTTAAAAGAAATACGAGTACAAAAAAATCGGTTTATTTCGAGGGAATATAAAATTAAATAAATGAAAATACTGAGTAATATATTCCTTAAAAAATATGTTAATATTTTAGTGCGCTAAGCCGGGAAAATGCGTATTAACGTCACCTTGATCCAGACATGTATAGCTGGCCACTCGTATTCCAGGATACCTGTGGCTAGCCAATCCCTATTGCAGAGGCTTGCTCCGGCGCATTTGTGTTTATTCAACACCCACAGAGCCAACCTGTGGTTTATTCTGCAACTACGCTGAGGAGACCTTAGTTACAGTTTCTGGAGGGTGTTATTTCGAGTGATCAACAATTTGAAGATGGCCATCAGGTTCAAGTCCTGTGACTTCGTGCTAGTATAGCTACCGCCGGCAACCAAGGGTTCCGTCTACCAAATTTGACTCACAAGGCTTGGGTCAACCCGTGTGATAGACCGCTCCAGTCTTTCGAACCCGGTTCCCATGGTCAGAATGCAAACGGTCTAACCACTCGGCCAGGCATAGCAGGAGACCATACCCGTATTCTTTTGGACAGACCAATGAAAGCTAATAGACAAGACAAAATGATTAATATTAAAGATAAGAGTAATATTAGCCGTTTCCCTACAAGGAAATATATAGATAGATGCTTTTTTATATATATATATATATATATATATATATATATATATATATATATATATATATATATATTTCTGAGATGAGGTATTATGTACATTATTCGGACTATTGTCCGCATCTTTGTCGCCATATATATTACAAAATTTCGGCCGTGTTACGCTCCGGCCTTCTTCAGGTGATTTCAATGTCGAACTGAACCGTTTATTTCACTCACTGGTGTAGACTGTTCTAGTTCCACGTGCCATGTCTAATGGATGTCAATTATCAGTTATCTCCTGTTAATTTCCCTCTGAAAGTTCTCCACTGCCTTAGCCAGGTATCTCTCTGTCTCTGTCGGTTTCATTACGACGACTATCAGCCGACGGTTAACAAACCTAGGCACACACACACACACACACACACACACACACACACACACACACACACACACACACACACACACACAAAACATCCTGCGCCCATTAGAAAAAAATCTTGATAAAACTATCGTTCGAAAAAAATCTAATTGTAGACGACGTTTTAAGATTATAAAATATACTTCTATAAAACAATTCAAGAGAAACGTCAACTTTACCTTTACGAGAGTAACGGGTGAGGGTTTTCTATAAAGTTACCCCAACATGGTTTGACCATCATTGTTTTTTCAATTCGGTTTAAAGTCTTACCACTTCAACACAGTATAAATTAGAATACAAACATTGAAAAATTAGTAACAACTAAAACCTTGATATTATCTAAATTTTGTGACAGTAAACATTATGGAAAATTTCGCTCACTAGGGTAGACTGTTCTAGTTCCACGTGCCATGTCTAATGGATGTCAGTTATCTCCCGTTAATTCACCTCTTCAAGTTCTCCAATGCCTTAACCAAGTATTGAACTCACAATTCTTTGGGTCTTGTCACTGGATCTAACCAACGCCTTTATCCACTGTGTCGTGGGCCCGTAGGGAGCGAAATAAATGGTTCAGTTTGACATTCCAGCTTCCTTAAGAAGGTCGGAGCGTACAACGGTCGAAACGTTGATAAATATGACAACAAAAATGAGGACAATAGTCCGAATAATGTAAAGCGTGTACATAATACCTCATCCCAGGAATACATGCATATATATATATATATATAGATATATATATATATATATATATATATATGTTTGCCTATCATACGGTTCATATTCCCTCCTACCTGGTTTTTGCACAGGAGTAAAAGATTGACCTTGTTTCCTGTTTAGGATTGGGTTTCCGGATCTTTCTAAAGTCTTTTCCTTTTGGTTCGCTCCCAGTAGCCCATGGCGTCATAATGTCATTATTGCCTTGATTGGAATGAAATGAATAAAACCAATATATATATATATATATATATATATATATATATATATAGAGAGAGAGAGAGAGAGAGAGAGAGAGAGAGAGGAGATATGGTATATTTTGGGGCAGGGCTAAATGTCAGGGATAGAGCATAAATAAAAATGAAAAGCCGGCATCGGGGCCAACACGGAGTTTTTTTTTTCACGCATTAATGCAATATTAATGCCCAACTTAGCGGTCTGACAATTGCATTCAAGCATGGAACCCTGGGTTACAAACTCATATCCATAACTGAATAACTGATATATATATATATATATATATATATATATATATGTTAAAAATGTTCAAAGAAACCGAACAGAAAGAAGGGAGGAATACGGCATTAACAATATTTTTTTAAGAATATCAAATATTTTCCTGCTTCTATTCCTGTTATTTAACCCATAGCTAGGGGGGTGAGATTCATTTCATTCTCTATAATGTTCTTCTGCGTAAACGAATGTAACGAAGCCAGCTAGAATACGAACAGGTCTCTTCGAGTTCTGATTCCGAGTGGCTGTCCATAAAACCACCCGAACATCGGGCACTTATATGAGAATATTACGAAATAGATTATATGATAAAAATAGCAGATATACGACTTCACGAGGAAGTACTTCAGTTTCTATATTCCTATCTCTGTTAAATTAATACGCTTTGTTTCTTCCCACTTAACTGTCAATCTATCTATAACCGAGTTCATTTTGATCCAACATATGAAGACACGGATATCGTTCTGAAATTAATCATTGCTAGAAACTTCTCTATCAATTGCTCTGCCACTCTCTATATTTCCCGCTCTTTCTCACCCTTCCTCTGTCTTTCACATTTAAGCTCTTTTATTCTCGGTGTGCGTATGTATATGTGTTTATGTGTGTGTGTGTGTGTGCGTGTGTGCAGGTGCTTATTACAAGCTCAGAAAATTTATCGGCTTGCCATTTGTTCAGTAGGACAAGCAAAAGATATGCATTGTATTCGGTGTGTAATTGAGTATCTATTCCAGTTTGGTCATTATCTATCTATCTATCTATCTATCTATTTTATTCTGTTCATATCTATGTACGTATCTATTTCAGCCTGTTTTTTATTTACCGCAGTTTATTCAGGTATCTCCCTATTCTCTCTAATATATATATATATATATATATATATATATATATATATATATATATCCCTTCCCGCTTTTTTTCTTCCTTTTCCCCACTTTTTTTCCTTTTATCCTCCCCCTATCATTTCCGTTGAGTTGACCGATTAAATAGTTCACTGACTGATCCTTACCTTCTCTTCCTCAATATTAAGTTATTGTAATAAAAAAATAAATTTTAAAACTCTCACTTCCCTTTCTAAACTCGACCATGTCTCTCACACTATTCCTCACCACCCTCTATGTTAACTGATATAAGCTTAATACTGCCCGCTAAAAGTTTAAATTTTAAATTCATTTTTAGTTTCACCTTTGAAAGTGAAGTCTGAAGATCCAGAGTCATCTTCAAATCAAGGAAAAACGTAAAAAGAAAGAAGACATTTTTATTTTCATACATTCTTTTTTATAGATACAAATATTTAAGTAAATGCTATGTTTATAATAAACAGTATTAACAACATTTACCGGCCTGAATGTCAGAATTAAAAAAAAAATAATAGAATGTATAAACATAAAATTGTCTTAAAATAATTGTCGGACTTCATTCATTTCATATATATATATATATATATATATATATATATATATATATATATATATATATATATGGGTTGATAATATTATGGGGTATATATATATATATATATATATATAGGATAGAATCCAGGTAGAACTCAATGTCCAGGACAGAGTAAGAATATAATATAAAAGGCTCAAACACTAATATTTCATGGTTATAATTTATTACAGCGTAAGATTAAAATTTTCTTTTTTATATCCCGGAGTTATATTTTCCGATTTCTTTTTGAATTTTTAGGTCTGATGAATTGGATCGTGATTACGATTCCAATTTAATAAATTATAACCATGGAATATTAGTGTTTGAGCCTTTTATATTATACTATATATATATATATATATATATATATATATATATATATATATATTTTTCATCTTATATTAGGAACTCTTTGTATTCTTTGAAAAAATACCTAGATCAAGTACTGAATTCAGGATAAATACCTGCAAAAATAGGAATTTTCAATTGTCTATAGAGAAGACTCAGCGTGCATAAAGCAGTGCTTCTATTTCCTGGAAAACAAGTGAGAAAACTTCGGCAATGCTAATGCCATCGACGACTACTACCGCTACAGATGCACGTGGTTTGCTGATAGTTCACGATGCATTAGGTTGATGCAAAAGTTTCCGGTGACAACTGTCCTAGATTCTCGTTCGGCGGTGGAATGTATTAAAGAAATAATAACTCTTTTTCTTCTCTGTGTAGTTTTCCTTCAGAACATTGGCCATGATGGCTCTCCATAATCTCCTTCTCCTTTGTAGTTCATTATAAATTTTGTCATTTTTATCGCTCCAAAACCTTTTTCGCTATCCCCTTACTTAATCTCGCTAGCTGGGTTATACGTTCTCTCTGTCTTCCTTGTCTTCAATCTGACCTGTGAGTATCAGATTTTCCAAGCCTTCATTATGTATAAATTTTAAATTCATTTTTCGTTTCACGATTTGCAAGTGAAGTCTGAAAATCCTGAGAAAAATAAAATTCTCTGGTGAAATAAATTATAACTAATGGAGCCTTAAAGTTATCCTGTGAGTGTCATATTTTCCAAGCCTTCTTTCCTCATTATGTGTTTTAGAAATTTCAACTATCTCTTCTTGATGTTAAGTATAACTTTCCTTTTTGTTTTCATTCTCTCTCAAACATCCACGTCGCTCACAGGTTCGGTCCATGGTATTCTCAGCATCCTTCTGTAGAGCCACATTTCTCTTGCTTCAAGTTTTTTCTTCAACTGTGAGATCGTCCTGTATTCAATGCTATATGGAAGGACTGATATTACATAACAGTTCAGTAATCTTTTGTTTGTTTCTAGTGATTTTTTTCCTGTTTCTTTTAGCTTTTGGAAGGCCATTCAACCGACCATCACTTTTTTCCGTATTCTCGCAGAGTCTGACAATGATGATGTCTGTACAATGACAACAATTTCTCCAATTCCACTTCCAGAAATTACTGATGTTGCTTGTCATATGGTGTTGTAATTCTTGATATATATTGGCGATTGTGGATAATACAGGCTTTTGTTTATATAAATTGCCGTTATTCATTGAGCGGTCCCTATCTTTAAGCTGTTGCATATCAAATATTATTACGGAAAGCTGACACACTACCCGATAAAAGCTGGTTAGCACCTTTAAGCAAGATATACAAAAGACACTTGAATTATAAAATTGCCTATTAAATGGATTTGAACACAAAACGAAGTGTCGATGTGTATGAGTATCTACCTGAGGAGATGATGTTGTTACGCGACACGCACGTACTAGAATCGTCCTTCCGGAAATGACTATTTTTAGTGAACTCATTGAGAGCAAACCTTTAAAATAAGCAAGTGGTCTTGGGTACACATTAAACAATGCAACTCTTTAATTCTCTCTCTCTCTCATACACACACGCACACATAGGTGAGATTCGAACCCGACTCTTATGGTCAGAATGCAAGCGTCCTAACCACTCGACCACGTGCACATGGATCATCACGTATGACTACCTGTTTGAATAAGGCCAGCACGATGAAAACTATATCACAACCAGAGCATAGCTTTCATCCAGTTCCATTTGCTCAATTTCACTTATATAGTCTAAGTGACTCCATCGTATCGTTTTCAGGATCTTTCTTTCGGGGCCATACGCTGAAATCGTATCAAGAAGCCACTTTCCTGTCAAACCGACTATGCTGGGATTCGAACGCGGTTTTATGGCCAGAAGCGAACGTTCTATCTACTCTGCCCTGGTGTAAAATTCAAGTAGTAACTGTGTCTTTGATCGTCTCTTTTGTGCGTAGACGAATTTGGATTAATATGTTCGTAGTCTGACAGTTATTAACTGAATAATGAACTGAAGTACAATGTTGGGTCTGTAGAATTATTATTCATTGGTGGATTAAGCGCATTAACAATGAAAGGAAATGATGTCGAAATAATCATTTCTTCCATGAAATAGATTTGTTTCTTAGCAACAATCGAGAAACATATTTAACGCCATATATATATATATATATATATATATATATATTATATATATATATATATATATATATATATATATTATGACTCTCCCGCTGTTGTTCGCCGTATGAGGCTCAAGCAAATCAGTTCCTAGGGACCGACAGTCAGATATCTGCACATATGATTTGATTATAGTGGTACAGAACCAACCGAATATAAAGTCCCCAAATGACCCTTCACAGACTCAGAGTTGTCTGTCTCCTAAACCAGTTGCCATCCAAGGCTATCCTGCTATTTACCCATAGGTGGGGGAGAAGAAAAGGATTCATACCTTTCCCAAGGGAATTAGCACGTAAGTGAATGTAAAGGATTTGACTGGAATTCGAACACGCCTCTCCGATTCCTCAATCGGAGTTGCTATCCATTACTTCACCGTGCCTCCTAAATCAGTTATATGCCATGCTTAGACGATCATGTATCTTTCGATACATGACTGACGATGCTGATTTTTTTCTTTCTGCGGTAGACCAGTTGCCATCCAAGGCTGTAAGACCCGGTGTGTCTTGCTATTTACCTAGAGCTGGGGGAGGGGGGAGAAGAAGAAGGATTCATACCTTTCCCACGTAAGTAAATGTAATGGACTGGAATTCGAACTCAGCTCTCCGATTCCTCAATCAGAGCCGCTATACATTACTCCACCGTGCCTTACTTATTTATTTATTTATTTATCGAGATAGAGATAGAGATAGATAGATAGATAGATAGATAGATAGAGAGAGAGAGAGAGAGAGAGAGAGGGAAAGAGAGAGAGAGAGAAAGAAACACACACAGAGACAGACAGTTATTTGTGAGTATGTATATATGTTTGTCTTTACGAACAATAGCCACAATTGAAAAACTGATTTTAATCAAAAGCGTACCGTATATATATATATATATATATATATATATATATATATATATATATATATAATTTTAAGGGGGTCGCATCATACACGGCATATTAAATTAGCGTATGTAGTGCTAGCCCTGGCCACATCGCTGACAAGACTACATATCTGTTTACTGTAGTCAAAATACAGCTGTATTTAAAATAAACATGATTTTGATAAACCTGATGTCTTACTTAACTGTATCCAATAATATTGCTTGTAATATTCACATATTAGTATATAATAAAATGCAAACATATCGAATATATAGCTAGAGAGAGAGAGAGAGACAGATAGATATGTCTGTGCGCGTGTGTTTGTGTGTGTTCGAGCAATACAATCAGTTTATAGCAACGATTGAGAAACTGATTTTAATCAAAAAGACGTAAATATAAAGCCCTTCAAGCTACCGAAGCAGAAGAAAAAATAACACTGAGGCGCTTACACTAACGGCATTGGAAAGACTTCGCTGATATGACGGATATTATTATATTATCAGCCGTGAATTTTCTTTCTCTTCGTTTTCGTCATTTCGATACTTATTTTACGCTACGTTATCGCCTTAAATACGTGTCTTCATGCTAAGAGAAAAAAAAAAGTTAATGCATTGAAGGGATGCTGTCAACATCAATGCTGTGCAATCTTTCTACACCCGAGAGTTAACAGGTTTCACTCTCTGCGCGCACATATCGCAGTAGTTAGCAAGAAATAGCAAATTGTGTGTAAATTAGTCTCCAGTAGTTTATTTATCATCTCTCAGTTGCGGTTCTGTCTTCTGGCAGGGTGCGCGGCTCAGTCAAAGGACACAATCACAACTGTGGAAAATTATAGTGAGAGGTGCCCAGCCCTGTGGAACAGCTTCCCAAGGCCGCGCCCTCGCATTTCACCAGAGAGAGAGAAAGAGAGAGAGAGAGAGAGAGAGAGAGAGAGAGAGATCGCTGCTCGCACCGAGGCCAGCGCAACCGGCGGTTGTGAGGGCTCGGGCAATTTTTCTTCCTAGCCCGGTTGTACGCACTCGGGATCCCCGCAATAAACCGACCTTGTGTCACAACCTGACTTCGTGGGGGTGGAGTAAATAAAAAAAAATATAGCAAGAATTTTAGGGGGAAACTGATTCAAACAAAGGTCGTAAAGCACCTAACTCATTATTAATTACGCCAAACTGTGGGACACGAAATTTAATACAAATAAATTGGCGTTCACTGTAAAGTAAAAGTCTTCTCGCCGACCATTCCACAACGACAATGAGTTCACACTTAAGGCCAGCACAACCGACGGTTGCGAGGGTTCGGGCAATTTTTCTTCCTAGCCCGGTTGTACGCGCTCGGGATCCCCGCATTAAACCAACCTTCTGTCAGAACCTGACCTCGTGGGGTTTGAGTAAATGCAAAAAAAAAAATATAGTTAGCAAGAATTTTAGGGGGAAACTAATTCAAAAAAAGGTCGTAAAGCGCCTAACTCATTATTAATTACGCCAAACTGTGGGACACGTAGTTTAGTACAAATAAATTGGCGTTCACTGTAAAGCAAAAGTTTTCTCACCGACCATTCCACAAGGACAATGTGTTCACACTTTAAAAGAAATGTGACACTATGATTGCGGCACAGACACACCGGTCTCAAGTGTCATGTATTTTTATAACCAGTGATAATTCTTTTAGATATGGTTGTCTAGGATGTTAACAATTTGATCGAAAGAAAATAAATAAAACAATAAATACATAAACGTCTGGAATCAAGTAACAAAAATGCGAATATTGATGATTTCCCATTGTGGTTCTATACTAATATTTACAGTTAGAGTTCTGGGCAGCCCTTCCGAGGGGAAAGACTTTACTTAGAATGGGGTCAGTCACTTATGTGGCATGCGTGATACATGCTTAGGCGATTATGTATCTTTCGATACTTGACTGACGAGGCAGATTTTTTTCCCGCAGAATGTTGTCAATTCTTTCTGCGGTATCTAAAGCTATAGAATCCGCTATGTGCTGCTATTTACCCAAAGCTGGAGGAGAAGAAGAGGATTCACACCTTTACCAAGGGTATTAGCACATGGATTCGACTGGAACACGAACTCGGCTCTCCAAATCCTCTATTCGATCCGCTATTTATTACTCCACCGTGTTCAACTTCACACACCGCGACGCGAATGAGTCCGAAATTTTATTGTCGATAATTCCACAACGGTAGATTTTATCTAAATGTCTTTGTTATTTTCGAATTAAGCATGCAAATTTACACCTAAATGGAACTATTCGGGAATTTTTTATTGGAAACTGGGCGAAACTGCAAATTACCCTTTTGAGATTCCGAGTTGAAATTAATTCTGTCACCCTTCTGTTCCACGATCCTCAAAACCTCCTGATTAGAGGCCTTGCATTTCGATGTAGTTTAAGTCGATCCTTGCAGAATGACCACAGATTCTTGACTTGATTTAAATCAGAAGAGTTTCCGTGCCAGTCGATAATACTTTCATTTGCTCACTGGTAAGACTTGCACTTGTGTCCGTGCAGCGTTACAATTTTCATAACCTTCCTTTGAGTAACGTCAATCGCAGACAATGACCGTAGGACAACTTATCAACAGTCGAGACAATAGTGTTAGGGCGCGATAATAATCTGATGCAATCATAGATGATGCAATATTTTTCAAGGCCAAAGAAATTTCATCATACAACGCGAAAAATAGATTCTTATTACTGCACACTGCTACAAATGACATAATCTGAGGAAAAAATAGAAATCGATTACACTCTGTCACTCCAGTGGGTCTAAAACTGACCGAATGGTGAAAGGAAGGAAGCTAAAGCTGTTGTTTCATTTAATTTTCATAAGGGTGTATATCTATCTATCTATTTATCTATCTATCTATCTGATGTCTTATCAATTGATGGTGTTGAATGTAGACATGTAGGTTCTACATTCAACGCCATCACGTGATAAGACACCAGTGTTAAAACAAAATGGCTATTTTGGTAGTAATTTTATAACATATTTATGGTATAATTTCGAATGAATAATTAAATTTACCCTACTCTGTATTGAGTACTCTTTTAAGAATAGTATTTGTTGGTTATTGGAATTTATTCCGTATACACCAAACCTATACTTATGTATATATATATATATATATATATATATATATATATATATATATATATATATATATATATTTAAGTTATGAAAAACTTGGTAATCCGTATGGGTAATCCCAAGGAGGATGAAATCCTGAGAGCTCAATGTAAATCCAGAGCTAATATTTAAGAAAAACATACCATTTTAAGGTACCATTATAATAATTTATTTCACCAGAGCCCTTTTTAAAAGACGCCGGATCATCATCCTTTAAAAGGGCTCTGGTACAATAAATTATTTTATTGGTACCTTAAAGTGGTATGTTTTTTATATATATATATATATATATATATATATATATAGAGAGAGAGAGAGAGAGAGAGAATATTAGTGGTAAATATGCACATACATATGCAACCATATATCTATGTCTTTGCTAGATTAGATAATCGTTATATTTGTTTTTTTTAATATGTTTATATTTGATTTATAACCTGTAGTCGATATTAATTTTGTCAAATTTTCTTAATCAAACAGCAGCCTTTTTATAAATGCCCTTCGGTTTTAGTTCCCCCCGCCCTATCTGACCTTTAAGATTATATCGTTTATATTGTGTGTGTATGTCACCACAAAATGTATCCTTTCCGGTTACATCTTTAATGTATTAGACATCCGAGAACATTCATATTGCTCTCACTTAAAGCGTCTTTGACTCCCCTCTTTATAACTTCTCTCTATTAAATTTTAATTCCACCGCTTCATCTTTATACCTCCCTGTTCCTCTCGTCTGTTACCCCTCTCTATAGCTTTCTTTTACATTCGTCCCACACTCTCTCATACATACATTCTTACTAAATTTTATTTTTTATTCCCGGAGTTGTTTTTACTGTTTTCTTTTTGAATTTGTAGGTCTGATGAATTGGATCGATTTACGATCCCAATGGTATAAATTATGACCATGGAATATTAGTGTTTAAGTCTTTTTTTATATATATATATATATATATATATATATATATATATATATATATATATATATATATGTCCTGAGATCTATATGACTTGAAGGCTGCGATAGACTTTTCTACTCGGTGTTGACCCCAGAACATGTTAATACATAATATGGATAGAAATTTGTCATACGGCTCAAAATTAACTTATCGTATAGGGTTTATCATAGCTGAAAATGATGGCAAGAATTAGAAAGCCAGTATTAAAAAGTTATTCCTGAACGCTTGAACAACTTACAGGTTAATAGAAACAGCGATGTAACGGAATTTCTTTTTTTTTTGTTTTTTTTTTTTAATTTTGCAGATCGTTACTGTGCTTGAGTGATTCCTGCCTCAGGCGAGTTAAACTGATTGGCCTGGAAATAAGAGACTCACAAACAATGGCTTGCGAGATGAACATTATTTGCTTTATTTGCCAAGATTTCAGAAATCAATGAGTTTCTTTAACATCCAATTATATTTCTTTTTCGTTTTCTTTTGTATCAGAAATGCGCTCAAGGCCATGGAAAAACAATTCTGCGGGAAAGAATGTTTACATAGCGATAATAACATTCATGATTATTTTTTCTTAGCCGTTGCAATTAGAGGACTGAATATATATATATATATATATATATATATATATATATATATATATATATATATATATATATATATACACACACGATTAAAACAAGTATAAAATTTGTCACTTATTTGATTGATGTTACCTTCAGCACCCAGATTGTATAGTTTTGTAGACAGACTCTAGAGCAAACGCTCCGTCCACTCGTCAGGGATGTCAGCAATTGACTTTTTATATATATATATATATATATATATATATATATATAGAGAGAGAGAGAGATGAAAACATATTTTTACATGATAATTATAATATTATGCTTTATTTTGTATCGCCCACTCTTTTTAAAAAATAAATGCTAAAGAAATATGGATTATAAATCTCATTGTTTTTTTTTTAATTTGATATATATATATATATATATATATATATATATATATATATATTGATAGATAGATAATATTAGTGGTCAATATATATATATATTCCCAAGAGGATAGAATCCAGGTAGAACTCAAGCTCCAGGACAGAGTCGGTAGCGAATTATGCATCTGAAAAATAATTCATATTTATTTGTATCTCACTCATTTAAACCGTTATTTAACTCCTCTCTTTAAAACCTCTCGCTGTTAAATTTTAATCCCCTCCTTCTCCTTTAGGCCTTTCCTGTTCTTCTCTCGTCTGTTACACCCTCTCTCTAGAGCTTTCATACATTTCCCTCTCACTCTTGTTTTCCACTCCCACACATACACTCTTACTGAAAGCTTATTTTTTTTATACCAGGAGTTACATTTTCCGATTTCTTTTTGAATTTGTTCGATTTCAAGTGTGTCGAAAACCTAAGCCAAGAAGGCTCAGTGAGATGCTCATATATATATATATATATATATATATATATATATATATATATATATATATATATATATATATATGCGGTTATGTGAATAATGTTTGTGTATATATATATATATATATATATATATATATATATATATATATATAAAGGCCCCCACACTAATATTTCATGGTTATAATTTATTACATTGAAGTCGTGTCACGATTCAATTAATCAAACTTACAAATTATATTAAATTAATTCAAATTGTAGTAGAACAACTACTCTGTTGCAAGGAAACTCGATTCACTGTGCCGTGTCAGAAGGTACATATCTCGTCAGAGTCATCTACAATTTGTAGGTCTGATGAATTGGATCGTGATTACGATTCCAATGTAAAAAATTAGAACCATGGAATATTAATGTTTGAGGCTTTATCTCTATCTATAAAAGGCAGGATGTGTGTGTGTGTGTGTGTGTGCGTGTGTGTGTGTGTTTGTAACGAATGCATGGCCGCAATTTTCGACGGATTTGCACCAAAATCTACATGCACATGCTCCAAGTCAGCGGGAAGGCCAAGACCGTTTATTAAATTTCCCAACTCCCATCGATAATGGAAATAATAGATATTTTCATGCTTCTACGGCAGTCTTCATGTAGTTTGCGGCCATTTTCTACTGGCCAGAGTGAGAGCCTATAGCTGCTGCCAGAAAAAGGCAGGAAGGTTCTATTGGCCAGCCTAAGAGTCAACAGCTGACTGACACGAATGTTAACTAACATGCTAGGATACAAAAATATCGATAGCTGCATTTGTCACAAGTAGGAAAAATTTAAATCTGCATGGAACTTTATTTCAATTGGCTCATTCGCTTGCTTAAACTCAACGTTGATTCTGATTCCGTTGAACTGGGTTGGGTGTGAAAAAGTATTTGTTGTTAACATTATTTTTTCATTCGGGTTTTCCAGTTACGAATCCTTTTTTAAAGCTGATCGATTTGTGTTCATTTTGTTTAGTTCTTTTTTCGTAACAGATTTAATGTTTAGTATAGAGCAGAGAAAAAATTCGCAGTGTGAGATGGCAAGAAGTAAGGCATGTAGCAACATCAGCACGGCAAAGTGCACTCCGTTAAATGCAAGGAAAAGTAAAATTATCTTAAGTCAAGTGATAGCGATTGCTGTATGAGTCGTACGATTTTTTTTGAATCAAGCACGGGTAACGCCGGGTCATGCTGCTAGTTACATACATACATATATATATATATATATATATATATATATATATATATATATATATATATATATATATATATATGATTTTATTATGAGCAAACGAAAATGCCATTTAATGATAAAATTATCTTTCGATAAATATCATCGTTTAGTCTTGATTACTGCAGCACAAATCTTTGCCATTCGTTTGAAACTTTCTCATAGTTTGACTATTGTTTCTAGTCTTTTTTTGAATCTTCTGTCAATATATGTATATATGTATTGTAGCTGATCACATCAGCTAGTCTAGTTTCTGAGAGAGCAGCTTTGCCGAAGTTTCTTCTACTTTAGGACATGGGCAATCATAGCAGTCTAACGTTCAAGGGTTTTTTGGGGGTTTTGTTTTTACTATCCTAGACTATTCTTACATTCCAATAACTAATAATTAATGTTAGACTTCTTTATTCTACTCGTTCGATTTTGGATGCACTAACTGACACGTATAAAAGCAAGTAAGCAATGTTTTAGTCACATTTTCTATATACATCCTTGGAGAAAAAGCAATGCCGTTCTAAAAAGAGCTTCTTTGTTATGAATAGAGAACATGGGTTACGCATTTACCCATCACAACCTGTGAGCAAAGTTCAAGCTCTGAATATTCAGTGTTATCCTTCATTTGTTCCTGTCACCATTCCTTCACTGGCATAGGATTTCAAGAGCATCAAACATGGTGGATGTGTTTTCTGATCAAGTTCCACTTTTCTTGTGTACTGTGGCCATTGATAGTGCAACACCATTCATGCTCTTCTCATCAAAACAGCATAGCCTATACTGGTGCAAGGTTTGCCACATGTCAAGTGCTGAAATTATCGTAGGTTTTAAATCAGAATTTTCCTTTTCCTAGGGAGATGTTCTAAAAAGTTACTAAGGTGTCTTTAAGTGATTTATTCGCGTCCCCGGACACCAACCCAGATATTTCTTTTTCGTTGTAGCTTATTTGTTGTTATAAAATTACTATTATCAACATTTCTGTTTGAATGATTAACAGTATTCAATCAATAGATAAAAAAGGGAGAAAAAACAAAAAAAAATATCGGCAAATGTTGTTAAAAACGATTTTTTATGATAATTGATAGAAGAAATAATCGACTATAACGAAAGATAAACAAAAGGAATACGTTACGACTCGAAACGTTTGCACAAGTGTAAACCTACCTTCTTTACATCACTCCAGGATACAGCATTAATGTGAGCTTCAAGAATGCTGGGGAATAATTCATTTCATAGTCTAATCGATTATAATTTTGGACTACTTTTAAATTTATTTGGTATTCATAGATTGGCTGTCACAAGGCTACAGATTAGAATCTACATTATTTAAAAGATAAAACTGGACTACTTTTGGATGATCATTTGGACAACTTTTCTAAGGTTCGATACAAGGAATATCTTTTTCGGGTTTTACGTTACGGTTTCGGTGTCAAGGATTTGCTTGTTCTACATCGGTAGCCATTTACACTGATATTTAGCCGGTATCTCAGCGACCTTAAGTTGCATTTCGAATACAATCTGCAGTTCTTAATAAGACATATATTCAAGGATTATCCTTCTTACACTTCTGTGTATCATTTCTTATTCTGAATTTTACTTCCCCTAGTCTAGCTACCAATCAAGGCTAGAAAGCCTAGTCTAGTTAAATACAAATGGCAATTTAGATATTTCTGAACGGGTTTGGCCCTATGCATCAAATCCATATGAAAGTCTCGATCTGATAAGGTAATTTATGTACACGTCTTGAGTTTTAAAGTTAATATTTTGTTTTGTTTTGTAGGAAGCTGTTGTGTCGGCTGAAACTATCCCTAGCGCAGCCTATTCTATGTTCAGTTGCTTTATCTCCTATACTAAAATTACTGTAACTGATCTAAACACCGAACAGTCCATAATAATATTTTTTTTAAAAAATGTTACTCTATTTCTTGACAGTTTTTGCTCTCTTTCTATATAAGAAATAATGGGTAATTAAAGAAAAAAGATTGTCAAAAGTAATTTTCATTGGTAATTAACGCTTTTTGTTCTTCAGTCTATTCCTGTCTTCATCAATGAAAGCAGTTCCCCAAATTCATGTTGATGGAATGATATTAATTTTCTTTTCTCTTTTTTTCTGTCTGTTCATTAAGGAAAACTTATGTCATGAGAAAGTGTCGACTATGCCTTTTGCTGCTTCACAGACATTAAAATTTAAGGGGGGTCGGCGTATATGGCATATTTTGCTGTACGTAGACAACGCATTCCTCCTACTGATCTGGGGGGAAAAAGAATGAGGATTTTTAAGGGAAAATGGTTAAACCGATCTAGGATTTCTAGGATTTTTGCTACAAAGACATTGATAATCTATCAATTCGAATTGTTTCCATCTCAGTTCCACTAATTCTTTATGTACAACTTCGCACGGACGCCACTATCGCTCGAAGAGTGAACGAACCAAGGTTACTATGAAAAAAGATGTCAAAAGTTACAATAAAACTAGTAATCTTTATCTCTCTCACACAATGTCATTCTCTTTCTCTCAGTCTCTGTCTGTCTGTCTGTCTCGCTCTCTCTCTCTCTCTCTTTTCTCTCTCTCTCTCTCTCTCTCTCTCTCTCTCTCTCTCTATATATATATATATATATATATATACATTCATTCAGTTGTATGGATATGAGTTTGACAAACTGGTTTATTTTTTAAATGGCCAAAATTTCTGTGAAAACGCCAAAATGCCAAAAATTGACATAAAACTAGTAATTTCTCTCTCTCTCTCTCTCTCTCTCCACACACACACACACACACACACACACACACATATATATATATATATATATATATATATATATATATATATATATATATATATTCAGTTGCATGGATATGAGTTTTGATCCTGGTTTTCACGCTTTTACGAACATCAAACAAACTGGTTTATTTGTTAAATGGCCAAGATTTGAGAAGAAAGATGTTAAAAGTTAACATAAAACTAGTAATGACTCACTGTATCTCTACTTTTCTTTCTTCACATATATATATATATATATATATATATATATATATATATATATATATACATTCAGTTGTATGGATATGAGTTTTTTTAGTCCTGGGTTTCACGCTTTTACGAACATCAAACAAACTGGTTTACTTTTCAAATGGCCAAAATTTTTATGAAGTTGAAATAAAACTATTAATCTTTTCTTTCTCTCTTTCTCTCCCCCCTCTCTCTCTCTCTCTCTCTCTCTATATATATATATATATATATATATATATATATATATATATATATTCAGTTGTATGGATATGAGTGAGAGGATCCTTGGTTTCATGCTTTTGCGATCATCAACCTGGTTCTTATTTTGAAAAAGTTGGATCTATTTATGATTGTCTGACTATGTTTGATGGTGGGGGGTATTTACTTCTACGTTTGTTTGGAGTGACACTCTCACACACAGAGACACACATACATAGAGGTGTGCGCATTTTACTTCACACAAACACATCCATATGAATGTATGTATGCCCGAACGTATGGACGTGTATAGCGCCTAGCCTCGGCTTGTTTATATGGATCTCTCTCTCTCTCTCCCTCTCTCTCTCTCTCCCTGTTCGCTCCCGCATGTGCATCGTACGATACTGGTGTTCATTTTATTTTCATATCAGATTTCCTTTGTTCGACATTCTTTTTTAGAAAAGAATATTGTGTGCGACAGATTTCGCAATGCTTTTGATCGGTCGATTGAATTTTGATCATTTTTCTTCCACGTCCTTGAGTTGTCGAGGTGCAGAAGAGGCTTTCTACAAAGCCATGTAATCCATTTGCAACAGGTGACAGCTCACAGGTCCGAAGGAAAACAAAACCCGTGCCTGCCACTTCCATCTATTTTATTTCCACACCTAAATAAATGCGCAAGCGCTGACAACCATTCTCCGTTGTCTTTGGGCCTTGTACAAATAGACATGCGCAGCCTTCTGCACATGCGCAGCAGCTCAGCATTACAAAAGCTTATGATTTACAAAATGCATCAACTCCGGTGATATATGTTGTCTTTCAATGTGTTGATCTCAGTTGGTAATTGTTTATTCTTTTGCATATTTGTCCCGTGCACGAACTCTGATTACAAAAGAGATGACTGGATCGCCATGACATTACAGCTGATGAAACACTTTCAAAAGATGGATATTGTTGTAATTTCACAGCACAAATAATGCTTATTTAATGCAGCTGACTCCCGTGATTATGTTCCCCCGGCCATTGCAATCTTATATACTTCAAATCTTTTATAAATTGTTCTTTATCCTACATATCATAATTTTCACTTACTCTCTCCTCTTTCGTCTAAACAACAACTTCATATCTTAACACTCTGCCTTCAGGGACTTTTGGGCCATTTACTGTAGGAATATTTTATAAAAGAATTCACACACACACACACACACATGCAAATTAATTGAAACAAAACGAATAATTCCGTTATTATTTACACTTTTTCGTAGTTTTCCAATGAAATGTGACCCAGTGCGCTTGTTATTAATTCGTCCATTTTACGAAGTCGTTCCTTGCAGGTTGACCACAAATTCTCGATAGATTTAAAACAGGAGAGTTTTCGGGCCAATCTATAGTACTTTGATTTGCTCACCGGGGAAGTTTTCCAGTGGGTTTGTGTAGCGTTACAATTTTCGTACGCTTCCTTGGAGTAACACCCATCGCAGATAATGGCCGTAGGACAACTAATCAACAGTCGCGACAATAGTGTCTGGGTGTGATGAAAACCTCATGCAATCACGGATGACGCAATATTTTTCAAGGCCAAAAAAATTTCATCATTCACCCCGAAAAGAGATTCATATTACTGCACACCAACTGCAAATGACCTAATCTGAGGATAGAATAGAACATGAAGCTATTGGAATAAAAGAGACGACTGCACTTAACTGTTTCGACAGTGAAAGGGTGGGTCCGAGATGCAAGCCTAGTTGCACGTTTAACTTCATGCAGTCTGTGAACTAGCGACAGTAATGATTTCGTTTCGACTTTCAATGATAATGTTATTAAGCTTATCAGACAATATGAAAAGAACTTACTTAAAATAAATAGAAAAAAACTTGTCTATAATATTTAATGAAACATGAATTATATATATATATATATATATATATATATATATATATATATCTTTTTGAATTTGTAGGTCTGATGAATGGATCGTGATTACGATTCCAATGTAATAAACTATAACCATGGAATATTAGTGTTTGGAAACTTTTGTATTATATCTTTGCTCTGTCCTGGACATTGAGCTCTACCTGAATTCTGTCCTCTTGAAATTTATATATATATATATATATATATATATATATAGATATTAATACCATATATATATATATATATATATATATATATATATATATATATATATATATATATATATATATATATATGTGTGTGTGTGTGTTTGCGTGCATGTTCGGGTTTTGTGATTGTGTGTGTTTGCGTCTATGAATTCATTAGCAAAAGAGTTACGATGCTGTTATATGCATCTTCACTGTCATTCTCCCAGCTATGGGCTACATAGCTATGCAGTTTGATCTATCTTTACTTGGGTGGCAACACTATAAATTTAAACCTAAGTCGAACAGTCTGGGCACTTCATTATTCACTGTGCACCATTCTTCATATTGCAATTCTCCCGAAACATTTGCTGGGTTCTACAGGATCTTCACTATAAGAACCAAACCAAGTGGCATCTTGATAGGATCGAGAACTTTCAGGATACACTCATCCATCTTCACATTTTTGCTATATTTCAATTATTTCTTATCGTAATGAACGTCTGCTTTGTAAAAATACCTAAAAGTGAGTAAAGGCCGCATTTGCTCAACTTTTGGAAAACATCTTCTTGGAAGATATCCCAATGAGCCATTAAATTTCCATATCGCACTTTCCGTCCTCATTTGAAACGCTTCCCACATAAAACTGACAAACGAAAATGGAAACGAGGTGTCTATCGAGCAAATAAAAGTAAAACAAACACTGAATAATGATTTTGAACTTCTTCATGTCGAATAAGTATCAGTTAAAAAGAAAGTATTTGGTGCTTCTATAGCGTGAGGTCTGCCCTAGT
The DNA here is from genome assembly GCA_903632075.3 of Acanthosepion pharaonis. Classification (NCBI taxonomy): domain Eukaryota; kingdom Metazoa; phylum Mollusca; class Cephalopoda; order Sepiida; family Sepiidae; genus Acanthosepion; species Acanthosepion pharaonis. The sequence goes on from CAHIKZ030005106.1 coordinate 1,242,044, forward strand.
ATAGCTTGAGGCCTAACTGCCGTTTCGTCTATAGCGTGAGGTCTAACCCCCGTTTCGTCTATAGCGTGCGGTCTACCTCCCGTTTCGTCTATAGCTGCGGTCTACCTCCCCTTTCGTCTATAGCGTGCGGTCTACTTCCCTTTTCGTCTATAGCGTGAAGTCTGCCACAGTATAGCGTGAGGTCTACCTCCCGTTTCGTCTATAGCTGCGGTCTACCTCCCGTTTCGCCTATAGCGTGAGGTTTGCCACAGTATAGCGTGAGGTCTACCTCCCGTTTCGTCTATAGTATAAGGTCTACCTCCAGTTTCGAATATAGCGTGCAGTCTACCTCCCGTTTCGTCTATAGGGTGAGATTTGCCGCAGCATCAAAATATAATATAATATTGTATGCGTATACATATTTATTTAAACGTTATATTATCATTTACATAGCTATCTACTATTTATATTTATATTAAAGGCAGAGAGGTAAAAATAAAAACGATAGCAAATACAGTACATACATTTAATTTAGCGATGATATACAGGTGGGAAAATAAATATTCGTACACTTGAACAATTGTATTTTTATAAATGTAAAAGACTTAACTAAAACAAATTTTGATACATTTTATGTGTAAAGATACATTTCAAAAAAAAATATTAATAAACTTAATTAATTCTTATTCTAACAGAAATTAATGCATTTCTTTTCATTTTAACTGATGAAAAAAGTATTCGTACAAAACAAAAAAAAAGCATATTAACTTAATCTAATACTTTGTGAAATATCCTTTATTGAGTTCAACAGCTACTATTCCTGTACGTCTCAACTAATGATTTGCACACATTGAGTGGTATTTTGTCCCATTCTTCTTGGCATATTGTCTTCAAATTCTTGATATTTGTTGGTGCCCTTTTCCCAATTTGAATTTTCAAATATCACCATAAATTCTCGAGTGGGTTCAAGTCTTGGGACTGACTTGGCCATTGCAAGGCATCAACGTTACTTTCAGCTAACCATTTCCTTGTAGATCTAGCGGTATCCTTACAATCATTATTCACTTGGAAAACCCAATCAGGAGGTAGCCGAAGTCTCTCAAGAGAGCGCATTAAATTGTCTTGCAAGATTTTCTGTAGCTTTCGGCATTCATCTTGCCATCTATTATTGATAGTTTGCCAAAACCTTTTGCAGAAAACAGCCCCAGATCATGATAATGCCACCACCAAACTTTACAGTTGGCAACGTGTTCTTTGGTAAGTAGGCTTTACCGTCCTTCCACCACACATGATTTCGATAATTATGACCAAACAACTATTTTAGTTTCATCTGTCCATAGTACTTTTTCCCAAAATGAATATTCTTGATCCTTATGCTCTCTAACGAATTTTAGCCTAGCATCTCTGTGTCGTTTCAAGAGGAGTGGAGACTTCCTTGGGATGCGTGATTTCAGACTGTTTTTGTGTAGTTCATTACTTATTGTACGCTTGGTTACTTTAATCCCTAATGCACGTAGATGTTCCTGCAGCTCTTCTCGGGTAACCTGTGGATTTTGTTGGATATGGCGTCTAAATACCCTTACTGATCTTAGAGAAATCTTCCTCGGAGCACCTGTTCGTCTTTGGTTTTCGACGCTGTTACGAGTTTTAAATCTTGGAATGAACGAAGCAATTGTAGTAAAAGGAATGTTCAGTTTGTTAGAAATCGTTCTGTAACTGTTCCCATCTTTCCAAAGCGACAAAATGTGTTGTTTTTGTGAAACAGTCGATTCTTTATCTTTAGGCATTATTAGAACCTTCTCGTAAGACTAGAAATTGCAGAATGCTCTGATAATGGCTAATAGCGTTAACTATAATTAATGATAACATTACTGGAACATTCTAGAATATAATTTTTCATAATTAATTGATTATTTTATTCTAATAATTGATTTGTACGAATACTTTTTCACCAGTTAGAATTAGAAAATGCATTAATTTCTGTTAGAATAAGAATTAATTAAGTTTATTATTTTTTTTAATAGTATGTGTCTTTATACATAAAATGTGTAGAGATTTGTTTTATTTAAGTCGTTTACATTTATAAAAAATACAATTATTCAAGTGTACGAATATTTATTTTCCCCCATTGTAAATATATATATATATATATATATATATATATATATATATATATATATATATATATATATATATATATACACACATATGAGTTTGAAAAAAATGAAGAAGCCATTCCCAAAATGCTTGATGCTTATTCCCTGATTGTTTGAGCAAGTAACTCTCTCTCCCTCATATATATATATATATATATATATATATATATATATATTATCCAACCATTCTTTCCATTGCATTTGTTGTTCGAGTTATGAAATTCACGTGTTCACGTTTTTCATGAGTTTTTCGCCTGGATATTTGTACATGTTTGATGAAGCTGAGTCAGATGAATCCTTTGAGACAATTTGCTGAAGTGAATACGAGCAACTGGAACAAATATTTAAACCTAGTTCACTGATTCCAGTATCTGTGTTAAGCGTTGCGAGCCATACTACTTGTTCGTTTTCATATAGATAATAGTCTTGGGACCTAGAAATTCTCAGCATGACCAAGAACCTTTTCAAAAGCCAATTCTGACCTTCACTCACTTGCTCGGATCTTAGGAAGAGACATAATATTGATAGGTTGTTTTATCCAACACCAATTAATATGTCTGCCTGATGAAGGTCGAAGGGCACAACGGCAAACAAAGCAAAATTGGAAACTATATATAATTTCGTTTTATGGTCAAGGTTAGTTTTGTGGCGCAATTTTGATAGAGATTAAACCATTTAAATAAATTTAATACTTAAAAATTTGATCGCCCACCAAACTTTCCAATCACCCGCCATTTTCTGTTCCGTTGCTCATCGCTCGCCCAAGAGTTGAAATCGCCCACAGGTGAGAGGGTTGGGAAATGTTTAATATTTGCTTGTAAACTAACATTATGATGTAGTAAAAAATTGTTATATTCCGTGCTAATAGGAATATCACTGGAACAACATGGTGGATAATTAAATAAAGGTTATTGTAAAACCAATAGTGAGTGCTGCTTTTTAGAAGGACGAATGGTTCTCAAGTAACTTGGAGTTGTAATCAACGGAGCCCGGCAAGTCTCTTGTAGGTTTTATAGGTAATTACTATAGATACTGTAGTCACTATATTTATTCCATTACATCACCGTTGCACTTCCAAAATCAAACACAATATCGGCAGGTCGAATTTCCATGTCATGTACAGGGTGACCAGCCAAGCAAACGTGGCTACAGATTTATTTTCTGAAAATCAAGCACAAGACTTAATTTTTTTTAAAATGTTATAATGAATATCAGATAATGTGTATCTTTTCAATGAATGATAATTTCTTATGAATATATATTGCAACCTTCTACAATCTGAAATATATTTTGGCTTTAAATAACTTAATTCATTTATTTTCCCATCATTGATTCCTGAGTTTATTGTAACTTTTCTATAAATATTTTCATGACAATTGTTCTAATGATTTTTCATTCTTGTGCAGCTCGAGACCAAATATGGCAGCAATATTCCAATTTTGGTTTGATCTGACTCTCGCAATCAGAACATAGCAAGAGGAATCAGGTATTATCAGGATCAGTAAAAGAACCAATTATCTCCAGCGATGGATCGTATATATGGATTTCGCTTCAGGTCTGGGGTGAGCTTGAGTCCAAATAGGCTCGCAAGGAACTTCCTTGAAAGAACAACAATTCTTCATGATACATGTTCTGCTCGGTGATGGTGGAAGTTCTTGGAGGTATTGAATGTTAAAACCCAGTGGATGCAATAACACTGAAATGTCAGCTTCAAAACTTTTAATAATCTAGATTTGGCTGTTGCAAAAAGAAGGGAAGCAGGTTTCAGATCGTGGAGAAGATTAAGTTGAACGAAAAGAGGATACTAATGGTGGGAGTAGTTTGCAAATTATTCTGAAATATAGAATTTGATGCTGGGATCGAATTGTTAGTTCTTTCATAGACAATTTAATCCTTGTTTTTGGAGGCAGGCACTTATTTTCTAAAAGATTGCGGACAATCGACATATTTGAAGAAACATTCCAGGATCAGAGACTGTAAACAAAAATCCGATAAACACTCAACAAAAACATTATTTTAGAGATCGAAATTATCTTTTTGGCAGGGATTTGTTTTTATCTGGGTAACATAATTAATATTGATAAGCGCAACAAGACACAACAAAAGATGATTTATTATTTTATTGGAATTAAAATTATTTTCTAATCAGATGATTATATATACAATATTTACCGTGTGTCTGTATTATTTGCTTTATCTGTTATATATATATATATATATATATATATATATATTATGAAATGGACAATGTCCGACTATTTGTTAAGACATTTTTATGTTTATATATCCTTTTTATAGATACAAATATTTAAGTAAATGCTCTGTTTATAATAAACAGTATTAATAACATTTATTGGCCTGAATGTCCAAGAAATTTCACAAACTGAAGTGGAATTCTGTCTATATGTTATAGTAATTTACCCACGCGCGCATGGACTTTACTAGCTATAAATAGGAGCAGGTACTGCCTTTTGGAGAAAGCCGTTTCCAGCAGTCAGCTCTGAGAGGTGGACCGAACATTCTTGCTGTGACACTCTCGTTTGTATATATTTGTATTACTGTTTCTGTTAATATATTTGATTAACTCAATTCCTCTCTGTGTGTCTTTATTTCTGGCCCCTAACAAGACCACAATACTATATATCTGAGATGAGGTATTGTAATTATTTACACTATTTTCATTGTTCAGAATCAGTATTACGGAATGATAGAGAAAAACAATAACATATATCATTATATGAGCTCTAGTAAAAAAAAAATATATTTACTGAGACTTTAGGTTTATAATTTCCAAATATTCAGACAGTGATGATCTAAAGTGGATAAAAGACACATGGCCCAGTATATAAAATGATTGGCTGAATCCAGTGACTTGATCCGAAGAGCTGTGAGTTCAATACCTGGCTACAACAGAGGTGAACAAATTATGGAGAGTTGAGTTAAACGGAGATAACCGATGCTGAGACATCCGGAAGAGACATGGAATGTGGAACTAGAACTGCAGTGGCCGAAATAAAGGGTTCAGTTCGAAATTCCAATGACCGCAAGAAGGCCGAAGCGTCGTATGCTATCATTATAACGTCACAAACCTCTCGCTATTGTATGACTATTTCTATGATGCGTGTTATGACAAGCTACATTCTTTGTCATAAAATGCCCTGACCTTTGCTGCCGTGTCACGCACGCAAAGATTCTTATTCTCTTTTTATTTCATTAGTAAGAAGTAAGCTACACTCGGACTATTTCCTTCCGAACAACTGAATCCGGGTAGAATGTTTTCTCAATCACTACAATGTTGAACGACTCGAGTCAAGGAGTAACCGTTCCTACATAAGCTCATTACCTTCATTTCTTGTCTTTTTTTACGTTCATATAACATTGCATAATAACCCTCTAGCTTGAGTGGCTCTTGAGTCCTGTATTGGGTGAAGATTTTAAAAAAACAATTTGCACATGGAAGTGAAAATTGCTTCATTTTATCAATAATTATAACAGTATTGCTCTTGAATATTCACGGAGTGGTGTGCTGTTTTTTCTTATGCAAACATAGCGTAGCGGAATGTATCGAAACGCGATCATTACAATATAGATACACTTGCAATCCATAAAATGCCGAGTAAAAGCCTCCAAAACCGACTTTTAAGATTTTCTTAATATTGTGCCAATATATTTTACGTCAAACTTATAGAAATTTATTTTTCAACAACTCAGTGATTCGGCTTTTGTGATGCAAATTAAAGAATTTACGGCTTCGGGGTTATAATTGTAGACGACTGTAAGCTCATTGTCATTCTCAAGGTTGTTCTATGTATTTGGCGTGTTATATATCAGAGAAAGTTTTAGTGATGGAAAAGATATCCTTTTTTAAAATGGCTTAGGAGCGAAAATTAGACAATCAATCTTAAAATTGAAAAAGAAATGGTGGACTTAAATTAAATATATTGGGACTTAAGTGCTTGTGTAAAAACGTGAAAAATACTTATGGGATACTTTTGTTCATCACTCTTGTGCATACAAAGATAAAAACGATAGCAATAGAAGCATTGCTTCAAGCGATATAGCTTTCGATTAGAAATTAATGAATTCTTTAGAAGTTTATCGTCGAGTTGAGCTATATTTTTAATTAACTATTTCGAAGCGCTGTACGAGATCTGTTCCGAAACCAGTAAATACGCAAATAATCTAGCTTCTTCTCCTTCTCCTCATCCTCCTCCTTCTTCTTCTTCTTCTTCTTCTTTTGCTTCCTTGATTTCTTCTCCTCCTTCTCCTTCTTCTTCTCCTCCTCCTCCTTCTTCTTTTCTTTCTTCTTTTTCTTCTTCTGCTCCACCTTCTTCTTCTTCTTCTTCTTCTTCTTCTTTTATTTCCTTGTTTTCTCCTCCTCCTCCTTCTTTCTCTCCTCCACCTTCTTCTTCTTCTTCTTCTTCTTTTATTTTTTTGTTTTCTACTCCTCCTCCTTCTTTCTCTCCTCCACCTTCTTCTTCTTCTTCTTCTTCTTCTTCTTCTTCTTGCGCATTTTCTTCCTTTCCTTCTTCTCTCCTCTTCTTTCCCTCCTCCTCCCCTCCATCAACTTCTTCTAGTGCTTCTCCTCCTCCTTCTTCTAATGCTTCTTCTTCTACTACTTCTCTGCTTCCTCATTCTTCATCCCTTCCTCCTACTACTTTTTGCTTCTCCCTCCTTTCCCTCTGCTGCGTCTTCTTCCTTTCCGTCATCTCTCCCCTTCTTCTTTCTCTCCTCCTCTCCTCCTTCTTCTTCATCATATGCTTTTCCTCCTTCTTTTTCTAAATCTTCACCCCCTTCTATTTCGTCTTTGCTTCTTCCCTTTCTTCTTCCTCTTCTTCCTCTTCTTCTTCTTCTAACCTCCTCTTACTTCTTTTTCTTCCTCTACGTCTTCTTCCTTTCCTTTTCTCTACCCCGTAAAGCAGAGGCCAGTGTTCAAAGGGTTAATTAGTAATGGCCGTAAGCCATATATATATATATATATATATATATATATATATATATACAGTGTAACCCGGAATAAAGAAACCCGGATATAAGAGAAACCCGGATATAAGAGAGATTTTCTCTGGTCCCAAATTAGAGCCTGTGTTAATGTATATAAATTAGACAAAACCCGGATATAAGAGAAACCCGGATATAAGAGTCTTCTCCTCCGGTCCCTAATATCCGGGTTACACTATATATATATATATATATATATATATATGTTCAATAATATTTCTCAAATCAATATATGTTCAGTTTATGTTTACGCGTCGAAGCAATATACAGGAACAATGTTTCAATCCTTTTCATAAAAGAAAATCTGTAATCTCCAAAACTTTCTTCGGATTGGCGATGGAGACTTATTCAACAGACCTATTCTCTTATGAATTTTCTGCTTGTCGTCCTCTGATCCATAATATATTTTTGTTGAGGATTCGGGGATATTTTAAGAAAGGACCCATTTCAAGGGATGTTACGACTGTCCGTAAAATCGAACCATTTCGATCGAAAATGTAATTTACCTGCGTCCTGTTATCGATTTAATATAACGTCTGCTTTTGTCGCCCATGATCCACAAGCACATTCGTACAGATAACGAACGCTGAATCATAGCCGCTTCGATTAGACGGAAATGACGACATATTCGCTCCATCTTACACGGCATGGACAAGCGCTTCTTACAAAGAATACGTTTGAAGGACGATTTTTTAAAACCAGCGTAGGTACTGTCTTTGATTAAATACTGGTTTTGGCATGCAAGTTCCAACCTTTACAAACGTCTACGCGGCAGATATATTAAGTTGAGTTATAAGTATCAGGTCATCCCATAAGTTCTGTCCGAATTTTGAATAAAGAAAACAAGTGACCAAATGTTTCATTTAATTACAGATTCAATCAACAATGTATTTTCCCTAATTATTTATGATTTCATTCCATCTATTAACAAGCTTACTAATTCCATTACTGTAAAATTCTTTTAGCTTTGATTCGAAGAACTCACAAATGTCAGTTTTAACCTCTTCCTGTGTTACAAAAGCTGTTTCTTCCAAATGATTCTGTAATCTACGAAACAAATAGTAGTCTGAAGGAGCAAGATCGGGAGAATAAGGTGGATGAGGAATTTTCTCCCAACTAAGTTCTTCGATTTTTTGTGACATGATTCTTGCTGTGTGGGGTCGCGCATTGTCCTGATGAAACATCACCTCTTTTCGATTCACTAGAGCAGGTATTTTTTCCCTCAAAGCTTGGTTCAAACGCTCTAATTGCTGACAGTATATTTGATCATTAATTGTTGCAATAGGTGGTAAGAATTCAAAGTGGATTATTCCTTGGCGATCCCACCAGATTGAAAGAAGAACCTTTTGCCCATGAAGTTCCCTTCTCGGCTGTGGCTGAGGTCCTTCCCCTTTACCAAGCCACTGTCTACGACGCTTAACATTTCGATAAAAGTTCCATTTTTCGTCGCCAGTCACAAGTCTATCCAAAATAAGGTGAAAAAAGTTGGCGAGAATGGAGAGAAGAGCAAATGTCAACTCGGGATTTGAGATTGTTTTCAGACAATTCATGAGGAACCCATTTTCCAAGTTTAGGAACTTTTCCAAGTTTTTGAAGATGACGATGAACGGTTGTATGGTTTGAACTGAGAATCACTGCCAATTCCTCAACTGATAAAGTAAGATTTTCTTCAAGGGCTGCTTCAAGAACCTTTTCAACAAACTCAACTTGACGTCTGGTTTGATCTTCGTCTTCAAGGGTGAAATCTCCACCTCTGAATTTAGCAAACCATCTTCTGCAAGTTCTTTCATTTACACATTCCTCTCCATAAACTGAGAAAATGTTTCTAGCCGCTTCGGCTGCTGAGACTCCTTTCTTGAACTCATGGAGCATTATGTGCCTCAAATGATACTTGGGTACTTCCATGTTAGCAGGGTTTTAATCAAACAAATTTGAATTTTATTGTTCTCTGAAAAAAAAAATTTGATCAGTTTAAATGCATCTAAACATAAAAATAATGTTCAACCCCATTATACATTATAAAATTCTCTTTAAATTTCGATCATTTTAAAAGTTAAAATTCGGACACAACTTATGGGATGACCTGATAATTTCTTTTTGGGGGGGGAGTTGTAATGAAGAACTCTTAATCCTACGTGTAGGTTAAGAATAAAATCCTCTTACATACGACAATGTTTAATGCAAAAGACGCGAATGTACCTCTTAGCTCTTTCCTGTGTCCTACGCTATTTCTGATTTTCATCAATGATCTCTCCGATATCAACAATTCCCAGTTAGTTATTTATGCAGATGACAATAACTATTTACTCCTGTCTCAAAAACAAATCCATCAGATTAGTAAATAAATAAATCTGGCAGCTGCTCTTGAAAATGATATCCAATCAGTGGTTAACTGGGGCAATAAATGGCTTGTAATTTTTAACGTCAGCAAAACGAAACTGTTCCCATTTAACCACCTTATAGAATCTTTTCTGTCTGCCATTAGCACGGCTGATGCTAAATTCCGAGACATCAACACATCACTTCTTAGCCTCACGTTTTCCACGGACTTGAATTGGAGCGACTACATTGAATCAATAGCTGTATCTTCTGCATGGAACGTTGGGCTACTGTGCCGTGCCAGAAGCTTTTTCCTCGTCTGAATCTATCTTGCACATTTACAAATCTACCATACGTCCGTGCATTTAATACTGTCGCAATATCGGGTGCATCTCAAGATTCTTAACATATCCAAAGAAGGACCTGGCCCGGCATCTTAACTTCAGTCACTTTTTCATCGGCCTGACGTGGATTCCCTCTGTCTTTTCTACAAATATTGTCATGGCAGCTTTTTTTCTGGTGCCCCGACTACATGAATTTAAGCGTCAAGATCGCAAACTTTTATTGTTGAAATAGATAAATGAAACCACCATTTCTGCTTCAACAGTTCCTTCATTATCTGTCTATATATTACGATTACTTTTATTAGTTAAAATATTCGGACTGCTGTCCTCAACTTCATTGCCATATTCCCAACGTTTCGGCCGCAATTTTTTGATATTATTATTTTTTGTTATTATTATATAAGCTCTGGTAAAAAAAATGTAATAATAATAACAGAAATAAATGCAATATGAGCAGTGGTAAAAATGGTTTCTGAGACAATAGGTTTATAAGTCCCAGAAATTCATAGACGATGTTCACAAGCCCAGTGGATAAAGTCGCTGGTTAAGTCCATTGAGTAGACCCTAATTATGGTGAGTCCAATGCCAGGCCACAGCAGTGATGAACGAAAACTTGTAAATTTGAGTTTAAGGGAAATAACTGAGACATCCAGAAGAGGCATGGCGCTTGGAACTAGAACAATCATCTGAACAAGGCCGGGACTTTATGAACATGTGAATATGAAGATGAGGATAACAGTCTGAATAATATAAATAATACAAGTAGTTCTTTTATTGTCTTTTTCTCAAGCCTCTCTACATTATATTCTTCTCATTCTCTTTCTCTCCCAGTAAGCCTTGCTTGGGTGATGCCACTTCTACTCTAACATTTTCTCGCACTTCCCACCTGTGGAACTCCTTTCTTATTTTTTGCGTCCCTGCAACTAAAATCTTCAGAAGTTTAAATGCAGCGTCAATCGCCATCTTGTTTTCTTGAATCTTTTGTCCTTTTCTCAATCCTTCCTATACTCATTCTTTTCTCTTGTTTAACTTCTTGTAACCCCCTGTGCACTAATGTCATTCCCGCCTTGCTTGGGATGAACTGATTAAAAAACGAAAAAAGAAGAAGTAGATTAACATGGATATATCCCACACTGAGCCGAAAATTTGGGCTCAGTAAAAGAAAGGTAAATATGCGCGTCTAGTGAGATTGTTTGTGGTATTTTTGTTTAAAAATGAGGTAACAATAAATGCAAATTTCGACTTCCAGCATCTACAACGTACCCTTACAATTCTTGTCTAAAAGCGCCCTACTCTTGTCAATAGGAAAAATTTTGTTTTCGTTCATGAAAACGCCAGCTCGCATAGAGGAAGGATAACACCGGGAACACTTTTGGAACTCGGTTGGTCTGTTCTACCTCACCAGCAATAATCACCTGACTTTGCACTTACCGTTTATTATCTTTTTCGGTCGAAGAAAAAGACTCATTAATATGAAAATATCCTAATTAAAACTAGATTCAAGAATTTGTCGAAAGAGTTTCCACAGCAGAATTTGATCCAAAATGTCTCAAAGAGCGGCCTGAAATGTGACAATTAGTCAATTGCAAATAATGGCTAATATAGAATTGAATAGCTTTGTCTGCATTTTTGGGTTGAGGATATCATTATTAATATTATTTTAATCATTGTTTATACTATTGTCCTCATCTTTGTTGTTTTTATCCCAACATCTTGGCCGCTATGACCTTCGGCCTTCCTCAGCTGTATATCGATATGGATAACCTACAGGGAATTCAGAATTGGACACTTTATTTAATCTACGGAGATAGACTGTTCTCGTTCCAGTTTTCATATCATTTAGTTACTATTTTTATTTAGCACTGTCCAGTTATTGCTCGTTCGTTTCCATTGAGTGAAAGTACACACTGCCCAATACATGGTCTACTGGGTAAAGTATTGCTTTGTGAATTTCGTGAATAAAGCAAGAATAACATAAGAAACATAATGGGATTCTGTTGATGTATTTAAATAAACCTGCCATATTCGTCTGACTTTGAATCAACCGATTATTTGATTTGTATATGGGTTTTATTTCAATCGATCGAAAATGTTTTGATGGGGAAATGCTTTCTCCAATGAAAACAAGATTCAGAATTTCGGTCGAATGATTTTTCACTCGGAATTTCACTTCGGGTATAACGATAAACTACATCCGCGTTCTGGGTAAGACAATAAACTACATCCAACAGCAAGGCCTTTGATCAGAAGGTTTTGAGGGGCGTAGAAACACCTTATATTAACTGGTGTTCCCAGGCCCAGCCTGACCCGGGTTGGTAGCACCTGTGAGTATCCCAGCTATGGACAAATAGTTAACCCCCACATAAGGGGTCAAAACACTATGAAACTATAAGAATAGGTTTTAATACAAACAATACTTTTTGAAAACATTTTTACCAGCAATACATTTTTGAAAAAAAAAAAAAATATTGCCAGCAATAAAAATCTTGTCGGCATTAAATAACCCATTGAGGTTGATATGCAGTAAAACAAAACAAGCCAAACCAAACCAAATCAAACCAAACCAGCGGAATTTTGCTCAAAAGTTATCGATACATCAAAATATAACACCTAACAAAATGGTTGAACATCCGTTCAAGTCTCATTCGCTAAACTGACTTGACCTTGAATCAACCAATTATTACATGTCACTTGAGTTACTGCGAGCAGTTAAGAAAATATTTTAAGGTATGAGACAATGGGTAAAATAAGAGAGTAGACTGAGCACTCCAGTCTTAGTTGGTAACCAATCAAGTAAAGGAACTAATCTTTATTAAAACCTTGAAGAAGGCAATAAGAAACCACACTACCATATTTGCCAGGAAGTCAATGTAATCACAGATAACGGAAACGGTGGAGAATCAATAGTTTCAGTCCTGAAAGGTCATGACGTTCACAATGTTGACCATGTTCACCATAGTCTATGTTTATAGAATACATCGCAGTACGTAATCTGTTCAATGAAACAACGTTAAAGATTAATACTCTCGAGTCAGATATTTTACTGAATCTGACTATATCGCTAATACCACCAGCAGCTGTTCCGTAATTCTTCAGTCTTCGATACAAGTGAATATTCGGAAAAAAACATGGCCGCCTTTATACATGTTGCATTGAATATTTTGAGCCTTCTGATTGGTTAACCCTTCTATTGGTGAACTATAAAATTTTGTCTGGCTCACTAGTACACCAGGGTACCCAAAAATTCCAATATACAAAATTGTGCAGTAGTGGTCCTGTTGATTCCAAGTGATATTAATATCCTATCTATATTATACCCACTCCACTAGCTATAACCCAGTCAGCCTAAAGAATTAGCGCTAAACAAAAGGATAGGGCAATACCGGTTGCTCTCTTCTCTCAATTCATGTATCCCACTAAATAAAAACCACTAACGTAATAGTAAGACATGGATGTTAGTAAGTACCTTCCTGGCGTTACAGAACCAAAAACATGAAACTGTACCAAATAAAAGACACTACAACACTTGTTCATTTCAACAATAACAACAACACACACACACACACACATATATATATATATATATATATATATATATATATATATATATATATATACTTTCTGCTTGAAGAGAATATGTTCACGTGTAGAAATATTGTTTTCTTTTATCGTGTGGACGGATTCAACCGTTTTCTATTGATTTCTTGATATATTTGTTGTGCACATTGGCTGAGGATATTAGAGATTCAGTTAGCAAAGGTGATATTGGGAAAAAAACCTGGGCGTAGATTAATATTTGGATAATATTCAATGGCGGCACTCCCGAAGATTTTCCTTCTGAGTAAATTATTTTATTTCTTTATGGTTGTAGCGTTTATAAAATCATACTAAATTCAACCAAAATTTTGATTTTATAAATGCTACACTCACTTCATTTACACGGGACTTACTTTTCCTCGGTGCAACCCTGGCTCTTTTGATTGCAATCTGATCCTCTGTTGGTAGAGATTTCTTTTTGTGAGGCATACTGCTGCTGTATGTGACAGGTAACAATAAACTAGAAAACATAAAATTGATCGCTGCATTGCATTAACATTTAAGCTTACCTTTTAAAAGTTCAACGATAATTCTTCTGTTGCCACTTAATCTAAAGAAAATTTGTTGTACACAGGCCCTTTTTTTTCTGTACAAACAATTATTTTTATTTCATGCGTGGCTTTTGTTGGATTTCGCAATTAATTTTGACTATTCCCTAATTTATTTCCAAGTTATAAAAAATTCTTATTCTACAAAGAAATTTGTCGCAAAAAACACGTAAAAATAATCGCAGTAATGAAAATTTGGGAATCCAAAATTTTAGGATGGCGGTTCTTGATCCGGCCAGGAATTTTTTTAATTTGTTCGCGGAGTCCGCCTGATTCCAAAATGGTATGATATGTTAGGCTACGGCTTCTGAGAGTAAAGTTGAATAAGTGTGACACACTGATACTCACATTAATTTATATAGATTGATCTATCATTTCTCTTTTTTTTTATTATTCACAGTTTTTCTCATCATTTATTCTAGCGTGGTTTTTTACAGGCTGGTTAGACATAGACACATTTCGGTCTGAAATACAGATGAATATAGTGTCTTTTTTTCTCATACCGCATTTTAAACCTTGTGAGAAACAATTGATTGGTACTCGGAACGTTAAAAGATATTTATTTCGTTTGTGATTATTCAATGACAAATATCCCTCCGTTTCCCAGAACACTGCTTCAGTCAGTCTCTTTAACGGCCGAAGCGATACACTTCTCGAGAAGAAACAATTTTTTAGCTATTTTCCTTGCCTTGGGCTGATGTAGTTTTCAAAGATCAAGAAACTACCGGAAGTTACATTGCCGCCATAATGTTCGGGTAACTTTAAGCCTGTGGTAATCAATTGTAAATGACATTCAAGTATTTTTCTCTTAATAATAAAACCAACCAATAAAATTTTAAAAAAATATAAAAAAAAACGTAACGTATTTTTAATTTTTCGCATATTTCAAATTTGATATTTTTCACCTTTAGGCTTAAAAATAAAGGCTTCTTGATTATTTCATATAACTGGATTGCATGTTATAAAGGTTTTGATATTTAATTCCGTTTATGCAAGCAGTGTAATGGTTAGGGACTCTCAAAATGAAATAGGCAAGCCGTGTTCAAATTATGGTCGAGTTCACTAAATTCACTTTAGCAAATATACCCTTGGGAAAGATACGGATCCATCTCTTCTCCTCACCCCAGCTATGGGTTAAATATCAGGGCAGATTGGGCTTCCTACACGTAATTTTCAACCAATACAGGAGAAGGAAAATTCACCTTTGAATGACCTCGAATTGTTTTAATTATTTCACCTCAAGTGGCACTGAGGTGGTTATACATTAATTCTAAGCAGAAAAATGGTTGGCCTCAAAATGAAATATAAAAAGGAAGACAGAAAGATAGAAAGGAAGAATGGAACAAATTTTTCCTAGTAATTTGGAAGGGAAGAAAGGGATATCTGGGTTGCCTCACTTTCACCAAGTATCCTTCTTTGTAGTATCATTGATGCTGCTTCTAGTTATATTGAATCTGGGGATAAAATATCTTTTCCAGGTGATAATGAAAGCAATATGAATTTTGTATATTTT
>CAHIKZ030005106.1:1262500-1272500 GCA_903632075.3 Acanthosepion pharaonis
TATATATATATATATCGCTATCACTTGACTTAAAATAGTTTTTGCCCTTCCTTGCCTTTAATGGACTGCCCTTGGCTTGATTATCTCACACTGCGAATTTTTTCGAAGCTCTATACTAAACATTAAATCTGTTACGAAAAAAGAACTAAACAAAATGAACACAAAACGACCAGCTTTAAAAAAAGACACGTAACTGGAAAAACCGAATGAAAAAAGAATGTTAACAACAAATACTTTTTCACACCCAACCCACTTCTGCGGAATCAGAATCAACGTTGAGTTTAAGCAAGCGAATGAGCCATTTGGAGTAAAGTGCCATGCAGATTTAAATTTTTCCCACTTGTGACGAATGCAGCTATCGATTTTTTTACATGCTTGCATGCTAGTTAACATTCGTGTTAGTCAGCTGTTGGCTCTGACGCTGACCAATAGAATCTTCCTGTCTATTCGTGGCAACCAGCTATAGGCAATCACTCTGGTCAGTAGAAAATGGCCACAAACTACATGAAAAGTGCCGTAGAAGCATGAAAAAATCGATTATTCTCACTATCGATGGGAGTTGGGGGAAATGCAAAGTCGGCCTTGGCCTTTGCTAACTTAGAGCATGTGCGTATAAATTTTGGTGCAAATCCGTCGAAAATTGCGGACGTGCATTCGTTACACACACACACACACACACACACATCCTGTCTTTTATATATATATATATATATATATATATATATATGTATATCTATCTATGTATATCTATCTATCTATCTATCTATCTATATATATATATATATATATATATATATATATATATATATATGTGTGTGTGTGTGTGTGTGTGTATGTGTGTGTGTATGTATATATGATATCTTCCACTTTTTTTACAATAGAAGGTCATTTCTTGCATGTTGAGCCGAACAGGCCAGGACCTGCAGGCGAAACTGCAAACCAACCTCGCTCGCGTTGTACCTTTTGACATATGTGACACACGAAAGACTTTTGCAGGGTCTCATAATTCACTTTCTCCTCCTCCACACTGTCCTGTGCCTCTTCAGCCTGGCGGCAGATCTGTAAATTTGATCACAAAATTACCCCTCAGGTCTCACCGGAAGGACATCATCGGCATTTCATGAGATCTTAGATGACAAGCAAATCCGGCACTGCATAGAACAACTTCCCCGCAGATGTTGCATACAAGCTCAGGCGGAATATCATCCGGGTTCGAGTCTACACCACCTTTCATAAGTCCTCTTTACAACTTCAAATTTCCGTCTTTTTAACCTGAAAAAGACTGCAGCCATTAAAATTTAATCCTTCTTAAACAACACTTATTCTCTACTTCCTTTTCTCGTCTTTGGCCCTATTTTCAAGACTTTTCAATTTGTCTTTAACGCCATCTTTGAAATGCTGCGTGGGTTTCTCTCTGGGGTGCCTACTAATAGCGAGCTTCCCGTAAAAATGTTCTTAGGCATTCTCTTATAGCCGGCCGTGTGTGTATTTACGTGTTGTTGTATTAGAGACACGTGTACAACTCCTGGTAGAATATTAAAAGGCTCAACTATATGAAAACTGGCGGACTTAATTTGTCCAACCGGAGATGAAAGACGACAAACAAAACAGATATATGTATATATCAACAAATATGTATTAAACAAATTACATGGCAAACAGACATATCATTTGAGTTTGTGTGAGAACATTGTTTTTTTTTTGGTGAATGTTAGTGAGGCGAATGTTCGTACGTAAGTATGTTTGTAATGTTCATAGTGTTTTCCCAGAAATGAGAAAGAGCTTACATTTTGTCGCTGAAATGAAGAAGAAAGAGAGTTTTACCTCATCTGCACGCGAGGTGGGATTCGGTACGAGGCCTGAAGGAAAAAGAGAAAGAAGCAAGAAGTTTCCTAGTATGTATAGTATAAGGAGAGAGACCCTGGTGAAGAATTAGGGAACTAAGGAGGAGGTAACTCCTACACTCTCAATTTTCATTTTCGTGATATGCCCTGCCCGATATAGTAGGTTTGAGAATAAGTATTTTCTCTTTGCGAGGTGTTTAGCCGGTTACAGAACATCTGGGTGTGGTGTGAAAGAACGCCACTTGGTGTTTAATATACGCCTAAAGTACCTTTGATGTAATCTTTTCAGGCTTTTGAAATGACGACGATATATTGTCCCTGTCTCCAAAGTGTAGAGTGGAGCAGTCAGGACACGGGATGCGGAGACACCGATCTTTGCACCGAGTTTGATTTCTCTGTATGACCAAACCCGTTTATGTCCAATATATCGAAGTCTTTGCTGTCTTTATCGATTGATTTGGGATCTAAGGAATCATCTCTAGCGAGAGTACTCCCAAGGTAGACAAAAGTATCAACAATCTCTGACTCTAAAGAAAAATGTTCAGTTCGGCATACCAGTTCCCGGGAGGGTGAGTGTACACCATTGTGCAAATTAATTAAGGCAGCAGCTTTAGTTTCCTTTCTTTCAACATACGGTAAGATTTAGACCTACTGGCGTGACAGGGTGTAATCGATTTCTATTTTTCCCTCAGATGCAGTGGTAGGCAGTAAAATGAATCTAATTTCGTGGTAAATGATGGCATTTTCGTTGGCCTTGAAAAATATTGCGTTATCCGTGATTGCATCAGATTTTTATCACGCCCGGACACTATTGACTCGACTGTCGATTAGTTGTCTTATTGCTGCGGTGGACGTTACTCCAAGGAAGCGTACGAAAAATGTGGCGCTGCACGAACACACTGGCAAGCCTTATTAGTGAGCAAATCCAAGTACTATAGATTAGCCCAGAAACTCTCTTGATTTAAATCCAATTGAAAATCTGTGGCCAGTCTGTAAGGAACGTCTCCGTGGAATGGACATGCGAAATACTAGCTTGTGCCCTGGGTCATGTTACATTGGGAAAATACGAAAGGATTGTAAATAGTAGCGTAATTATTCGTTTTGTTTCAATTAATTTGCACAAGGGTGTACATAACCCTAGTCTTGTTTACGTTGCTATTAGGTAGAAAACAGTACATGATTTCGAATAATGATCCATAATGGTTTCTTGTCCTTTACGGTATGAGCAAAGACAGCTGCATTATCAGCTCTCGAATAACTGACTGGAAAATCTTTTATTTAGCCTAAAAAAACGAGTGGAGTCAAAGAATATACCCAACGTTCTAAAACACAGGTACACACCGTCTTCGCAATGAATATGTGTGAGTCACAGCAAAGAAAATAGAGAATCAAGTGGGAGGAGAAATTTCACTTTGCTAAAGTCCATTGTTCATGCCTATGGGTTCCGATAGAGAGCCATTAAATTCTAAATCCTTCTTTAATTCCCCTATGAAGTTGTTTGAATGTTCTAATGTTTGATTTGATGCAGATTTTTCATATGGCTGCCCTCACATTCATCGATGACTCGGACAGTGCATACATCCTGAAGGTCTCGTTTACAACAAATGACATAATAGCGAATGGGTTACATTTTATTTTGGAAGAACAAACCAAAGTGAGAGAAATATAAACGTTGTATTGGCTTTGCCATTCGTATTGAATTATCAAGCATCTCTCTCTCTCTCTCTCTCTCTCTCTCTATCTATATATATATATATATATATATATATATATATATATATATATATATATATATAGGAGAGAGAGAGTGCAAGATGGAGTTAGATAGATATCTATTTCATTTTGTTTATCTATCCATCTATTTCATTCTGTTCATATCTATGGATCTATCTATCTAAATATATATAAGTGTGTATGTGTGCGCGCATGTGTGTAGATAGATAGATAGATAGATAGATAGATAGATAGATATAGATATAGAACAGACAGACAAAGGAAAAGCTTGAAACATATATATATATATATAGATAGATAGATAGATAGATATGAACAGTTAAAAAAGGGCTTGAATATATATATATATATATATATATATATATATATATATATATATAAGATAGATAGATAGATAGATAGATAGATAGATAGATAGATAGATAGATAACAGGTAGTCAGAGATAGATCGATCGATAGATAGATATGAAAAACCTAAAGTAAATAATAATGTTGTAACCCAAAAAAGGACACATGAATATTGGCGCATTACAGAGACGTTTTATCCATATTTTATTTTAGGAGAGAAATATTGAAACACACTTTTTCCCTTCTAAAATGTGAGATTTACAAATTTTCATGTTTTTTTTTTCGACTTTTTCTACAGCGAATACTTTAATGGAACATCATTTCAATAGCTGCATGAAAAAAGAAATGATTACTTACACACACACACACACAAATACAAACAAACAAACACACACACACACACACACATATATATATATATATATATATATATATATATATATATATATATATATATATAACTGACTGTTATCTGAGAATCAAATAAGTTTAGAAGACTTTAGTTAAGAGAAAGGACAATAACAGTCCAAAATTCAGGACGATAGAAGGAATTGTCTGACGTTGCATTTAATTTCTTGAAGATCGTGGGTGTCAGGGAAACAAGAAACCACAAGCGAGGTCCACGGGCGAGAAATTCGGGAGAATCAATTATTAGAATAAAACATACGGTAAGATTTATCGATCTCAATATTAAAACGATGTGACCTAGTTGCCAATAGTATCAGGGATGTAAACTCATTAGAACAAATACCATGAAAACATTTACAGAAAACAGCAGTGGTAAAGTGACTGAACCGAGATGCCATGTTAGGGCTGATAACATTACAAACCCGACTTTGGATCTGTTGATGTCTGAGATGAAATATTGTAACTATTTACACTATTTATATTGTTAAGACTGTTGTCCTCATTTTTATTGCCATATTCACGACGTTTAGGTCGTTGTACGCTTCGGCCTTCTTCTATATCTCTCTATATTTCTGAGATAAGGTATTGTAACTATTTACACTATTTATATTGTTCGGACTATTGCCCTCATCTTTATTGCCATATTCAGGACGTTTAGGCCGTTGTACGCTCCGGCCTTCTTCTATATCTGTGTATATTTCTGATATGAGGTATTGTACCTATTTACACTATTTACATTATTCGGATTGTCGTCCCCATCTTTATTGCCATATTCAGGACGTTTTAGGCTGTTGTACGCTCCGGCGTTCTTCTCTATCTCCCTATATTTCTGAGATGAGGTATTCTTGCCCCAGTTAACAACTGATTTTTATTTTTAAGCGTTTCACCCCAAGCAAGGCGAGAAGCCACTAGCACGCAAGGGATTGCAGAGAGTTGGAGAGAGTACAAGTAGGAATGATAGAGGAAAGGATGAAGAGGAGGATAGGGGATAGATCAAGGCATCTCGAGAAATCGATTGACATTACATTTGAATAGTTGGACATTATAGCAACAGGAAAAGGGGAGTTCCACAGGCGAGAGTTGCGAGACATGAAGCTATTGGAGAACAAGAGGCGGCTACATTTAACAGTTTCAACAGTGAAAGGGTGTGAGCGAGATGCCAGTCTAGTTGAACGCTTAAATTCATGAAGTCTGGGAACCAGCTAAAGCAGCTCATCGGTGCAGTTATCGTGAAAAAGACAGAGGGAGGCGACGGCATGTCTGTGAGAGAGCAACTGCAGACGAGATGCCAGATCAGGGCCAGTTACATTGCATATCCGTCTCTGGATCTTATCAAGGACCTTGAGACAAACAGAAGGGGTTCTAAAATATATATGGCAGCAATACTCCATGCAAGGGCGAATCATTGATTTGTAGATTTGAAGGATCGACTCCGACGAGAAAAATTTTCCTAGAGCGGCACAGGGAACCAACTTTTCTTTCCGGTGGATGGAGCTATTTGTTCCATCTCAGGTCAGCAGTCAATTTGAGACTGAGCAGTCGTAAATAGGTGCTTTCGTGGAGTTGAACGTCAGGCATTCTAATTGCGTCGGGTGGGGGCTGGGATTTATTTTCTGTGATGAGTAATAGAGATCAGTTTTGTTTTTGAGGCGTTAAAGTTAACCAGACAATTCCTGCCCCAGTCCACAACCGATTAAAGGTCCTTTTCGAGACAAACGGCCAGGTTAGTTTTCATTTTCAAGATCAGCTTTCAGTTTTAATCTATCGGACTTCATATTTGTGTGTATTCGTGGTTATTGTCAATGTGAGACCACAATACAGGTAGATATACGTATTCGGTGATATCGTAGCCGGAAATGTACACCTGTCATAGTTAAGTAGTAATTATGTACTTATGTACGTCAAAATGGTTTCTTAAAATAGGTAATGTGGGGCTGAAAATGTCTCGATACTAATTCACCACTCATCCAACTCCAACTCCAGGTAGGTCTTGTGAAGCACCTGCGCATAACGAGGTTTTCTGTTAGTAAAAGTAGCAGCATCACTAGGTCTGTCACGTCGCTTACAGCACCTTGTGTTTCCCAGCGTTCAACCATCTACGTACTTACCAGGCTCAACATTATTTAACGCCGGTGATCCGACGAGAACGGGTGTTTCAATGCTTCGGCTCAACATACTACCCAAAATCAATACTTCTATGCGCAAATGTTTCTTTAAAAATTACTGACAAGGACCCATGCGACATACAATAAAATACATTTAACTAGTCGACCCAAGCAAACGTTAAAATTTACTATAAAGTACAAAATTTACTATAAAGTACAAAATTTACTATAAAGTACAGAATTAAAAATTTATTAAAATTAAAAATTTATTAAAATTAAAAATAAAGTACAGAATTAAAAAATTATTAAAATTAAAAATAAAGTACAGAATTGAAAATTTATTAAAATTTACTATAAAGTACAGAATTAAAAAAGAAGAAACTGCTCACCACGTAATTACCAATAAAAACACAGCTATGAATTTTAAACTTCAGACAAACAAAGTAATTTATGTAGTCTAGTGTAAGTCTGTGAATCTCATAAATAAGATAAAACCGCAAACTAATATATTGGTCATATGACAAGCTCTTTAAGTAGGCTTGAAATAACTATTTTGACTGATCTTAGTTCGATAAGGAAACACTCATATCCAACACATAGCACCCTCAGAAAAATCTTTGAAGTTAATAGTGTCATTGTAAAAATATATTATTTGAAAAAGAATTTGGGGGGGACACTGTATATTTATTTATTTATTTATTTTTTTTTTTTTTTGCAACAAATGCAGAACATGAAATTATAGCAATGAAACATGTAACGAATTCCGTTTTCGGTTTATTAAGAATAAGAAAACTATCAAAACGATATCAATTTTACCGTTTCAGGCAACCAGATCATAGCAGTGATAATGTCAGACGCGTCCTTTTACCTTCTTTATTTAAATGTCAACAAGAAACTCCGAAAATCTGAACCTATATATATATATATATATATATATATATATATATATATATATATATATATATATATATATATATATATATATATATATAAAATAGAACAACTTAAATGCCAGTACTCAACGGACTAACATACGAATCTGCTGTCTGTCATTTTTTAATTGATGATATGCTTGAAGACGTATATATATATATATATATATATATATATATATATGGGGGAGTGCATTTTGGTAGGAGTCCCTATTTTATACTAGTTTCATTAAACATGACTGAGACGGTACTGCGGTTAAGCTTTTCATTTAATTTTACTTGTGTTCGTATAAGTGTTTTCTTTTCTGGACATAAAGTGTGAAAAATTGTCCAAATGTTCTGTATATTCAAATGCTCTCGGCTTTTCTGTTAGCCATTGTAAAGGATGCTTTTTTACTTCTATTTTTAACTGAATGTGTAGATTTTTTTTATTTATCTATCTAGAGTTATGGGCTTTTTTTAATTTCCAAACACGGTCAGCAAATTATGACCGTGTTCGTAGTTGATATTACTGAGTGCTAAATTTTTCTTCTTATTATCAATGCTTCCTGTATTTTAGTACTTTTTTTACATGTGGATGACACTGTTAGGTTCTATTTTCTACGAGTATGTTGCGGATGAGACTTGGTAGGCATCCATGTGTGTTTAAATGAGACCTAATAGAGCCATATTCAGAGAAATGTAACGTGAGTTTTCTTGATAGGCATGTAGTGGTATGCCCAATATAATTATTCATGATTTCGGTTTGATCAGGAACACCGTTTCTTAAGAGACTTGTGAATTCAGTAATAATATTGGTTCTGTGTAATTTGGGAGAATCGTTGTTGTTCGCTGTTATAATTTTATTACAGTAGATAATTAATTTATTTTCTTGTTCTGGAATATATATATATATATATATATATATATATATATATATATATATATATCAGAGTTATATATATATATATATATATATATATATATATATATATATATATATATATATAACTCTGATATATGGACAAGTTTAATACCAATAATTCGAATTACCTCTTTTCATTTTGTCAAAGTTACCTCTTGATTGTTCTTTCCCGTTTTCGGTAATTTCCGTCGAATTAAATTTTGATCGTTTGACTATTAGGACATAGGTCAGCCCATCGGTCTCCTCCTCCTTCCCCCTACCCAGGATCTCCTTCCTCCAAAATATAATTCCAGTAACGATGCCTTCTTCTCCCCCCCTTACCTCCCAATAGATCCCTAATAACACACCCTTTCTCTTTCTTTCTCAAACAGTACACTACAAACTGATACCAGAAACGCTTTGAAAAATCCTGTGAATTTCCAAATAAAATTCATAGGTGAATATATATATATATATATATATATATATATAATAAACATATGTATATATATAATAAACACACACACACACACATATATATATATATATATATATATATATATATATATATATATATTATTAAATCTATTCTTTATATAAATTGCTAAAACCAATTACAGCCTCTTTCTCT
Source organism: Acanthosepion pharaonis (assembly GCA_903632075.3). NCBI lineage: Eukaryota > Metazoa > Mollusca > Cephalopoda > Sepiida > Sepiidae > Acanthosepion > Acanthosepion pharaonis. The sequence goes on from CAHIKZ030005106.1 coordinate 1,271,386, forward strand.
TTACTTCCCTCTCCCTCTTCTTTTTTTTCCTTTTTCTTTTCACCCTTCTCCCCTCCCATTTCAATATATCACTTCCGTTAAGTTAACCGTCTAAATAGGTCAAGGTCTGGTCACTCCTCCTCCCCTAATACAAAGTATGCTTGAGAGAGATATGAAATTAATAAAATTAATGTCCCCCTAAAATCTACACAACCATCAATTTTAATTTCATGTCTATCTGATGATCCCTCTTTTAAAAGGACTCTGGTGAAATAAATTATTTAATGGTACTTTAAAGTTGTCTGAGCTGCAGAAACTTACACAACCATCAATTTTAATTTCATTTTTCGTTTCATTTCATTTTTCACTAAGAATGTACTAGCTATCTGATGATCCAGTTGATGGTAGAGATAGGTCTGCGTGTGGTCGACTTTATTTTTTTAAAACAAAGGGAAGAATAGAATTAAAAAGGACTCTGGTGAAATGTCGGTAAATTATTATCAAATGGAAATTTTTTACTTTAAAGTTGTCTGTTTTGGTGAAAACGATATACGGAATTTGTTAAGAATTGGACACCCACGTTAAGAAAGTAGAGATATTTCGACCCAGATAATTAAGATTTTCGACTATCAGGTAAAACAAAGAAGTAAAAAGAAGAGCAATTATAGGGCGCCAAGAATAAAGAATATATATATATATATAGCGGCGGGCTGTTTGACAAAGTATATATTTTGCGTACGTGCAAAAAGGTGCGAAATCGGATTTTGTTTTTTTAAAACCAGCACGATAACCACACCCGCCAACAAAAGTCAATAACAATTGGTCGAATACAATCACGTGACCGCGGAAGAAGAAAGAAAACATGACAAAACTGTTGGACGAGGCGGTCATGGGCTGCGGAAAGAAAGAGAAAGGTTCAGGAAAGAGCGATCACCTGACATGAGAGAGACTAAGAGAAATAGATTGCGCCGCCCCACCAAGAGCTCTGTGAGAAAGTAGGGGTGAAAACAATAACGATAATTTCAAAATTAATACGACTTTTTGAATTATCGAGAAAACCCTGACGAAAACCCCAGTTTGTTGCGGCGTATAATTCAGTTTGAGTGGAGATAGTTGGGCTGAGTTGTAGCAGGACA
>CAHIKZ030005106.1:1277500-1287500 GCA_903632075.3 Acanthosepion pharaonis
AATTGAAATTGGGGAGATATACCGTAATTTCTATGCTAACAGTTTCTTTTCTCGCACTTCTCGCTTGTGGAACTCTCTTCCAGTTTCATGCTTTCCAATTAACTTTGATCTTCAAAAATTTAAATGCAACTGTCTGCTGTATCTAATGTCTTCTTGATTAGTATTCTATTGTTCTCACTCCTAAATATTATCTCCCTTTTTATTATTATTTTATACTAAATAAACCATTGTATCTTAGTGACTTTATTCCCGTGCTTGGGAGTGAAATGGTTAAAAAGCCTCGTTAGCAAAAGATGACTGCCTAGCAAGAATCAATGTTAATCATATTTTCCTTTCCACAATGTCTTTTTTTTTTTAGTTTTTTTTTATTCAAAGTGATGAATATTTTGGGAAATTCTTCCTGGAATGCAAATCGGTAAACACAATTCCTTTGGTCTTAGATCGGCTTTTGCCTGGACCGGTCCACCAGTGTCCAGCTATTTCCTGAATGCCTCAATCACCAGTGACGTTCATCCCTCATTCTGAGTGGCCTTCGACCTGTAAAGACGAACTCTCCTGCCAATCCCATAAACCGTTGAATCGACCTTTTTTCGGCCATTATTTCTGGAACTGCTCAGCTGGATTGAATCTGCATCCAGCTATACTGACATTTTCTTTGTACGCGGTAAATTCTATTTAAAAATAGTATGTTTTCGAATGACTTACATTGGAATTGTCCCCAAGGAATTCTTTCTTTGACTTTATTTCTTTTTCTTACTTTCAATAAAAAGGTGAATCTGGTTCTTTGATCCAGTTCTGCTATCTATATCATAAAAGCATTTTCTCAATGAAGACCATTTTCGACAAGGCTAAATAGCCACTCGAGGTAGAGGATTACAGAGTAAGAGGTCCCATCCCATGCAAGGGGATGATGCTACCATGATGTCAAAGGATGTCATTAGTTAAATCCAGTGACAGGACCTAAAGAGTGTGAGTTCAATACCCGGTTAAGGCGGTGGAGAACTTGCAGAGGGGAATTAAGAGGAGATAACTGATAACTGATATCCATTAAACATGGCACATGGAACTAGAACAGTCTACCCCAGTGAGCGAAATAAAGAGTTCAGTTCGTCATTCCAACCATCTGAAGAAGGCTGGAGTGTACAACGGCCAAAACGTTGTAATAAATATGGCGACAAAGATGAGGACAATAGTCCGAATAATGTAAATAGTATTCTAATATCCTATCAAAATAAAGCTTGCTGAACAGCTGTATATCGATATTAAAGTTTTGTAAAATGCAGTTTCAAGTCTTTTCCAATCAAGCAAAACATTGATTAATATACTATGAAGTTGTTTCGCTTACTTGTATTCAATCAATGTGCCTTATGAATACGCCAATATCGGACACATTCTTCTCAGCGCATAAAGTGTGGCACGGTCGTCTGCAAAGCTAACACAGATTGATGTAAACACAGGCACATTATAACCGAATCATAACTTAAACGAAAAACGTGTAATACGCTGAAATATAGACACCACAAACAGCCATAAATTTGTTTCCGTATGAAGCATAGATATTCGTCTGTCATCGATGGTGAGGATTTATGCACAGGTCAGCATTGAGGCGACAGCCATGTTGTTTGAAAATTCCCTTTGGACAAAAGCAACATGGCGGATATAGCTTGCAAGTTTCGACAATGGTCGTTCAGCCTGTCAACTCTAATTGTGTTTTCGTTATCATTACATCCACTAGGATTTTATTTTTTATGTTTGTGTTTTTAATGTGATTCTTTCTAGTTTTTTTTTTTTTTATTCATCTATGGCTTTATTGATGGAGCTGGCAAGTAACTTTCTTTTTTTTTCATTGGTAACTGTTTTGCTTGGTTTCACTGTTTTAATTCATCTCCTGGCTACTTATTTGTCTTCAAGTCAATGCCGTTATTTGTGGGGTGTTTGTCAAGTGTTTTCATATTTTACCTGGCTTCAGTTTAATGTTACCTGCTGATGAAAAATATGGAGGGTTAAAAAAGTAGTCATGAATTTAACTCATTCTCTCAGCGGAAAAAATACATTCAACACATTCCGATATCCAAATGCAAAAGATAAAGTGTCGGATAGAATGATAATGATAGAGATATTTTTTCGTAATTTCTTATCAACTGTTGGCTGATTTATGACATATAATGGAAAGACAAAGAAACACCCCTTAAATGAATAGAACAGCCCCGAAATGAGAAAAGTAGCCATTTCTTTAGAAATTAGATTTTTAAAAACGAATATTAATTCATTTTTATTTATATTCGTATATTTAATTCTTCAAACCAGGGTTCGACAATCTACGGCACGCGTGCCACATGCGGCACGCCAAGCAATTTCCAATAGCACGCAGATGCAAATGACATCACGAAGTCCGAACCAAGAACAACTACAACGCAAAGAAGATATTTAGCTGTTTTAATTTTAATTTATACTAAAGTATATATAGTATATATTACTATATAAAATATATTGTAGAATGGGTATATTGACCATGACTTGTATAAAAATACGTATGCTGTTGCCACACTGAACGATTTTAAAACACTAAGTCGGCATAGAGTTAGCAAAAGGTTGCTGACTCCTGAAGAGTGTAAGTTCCACAGCATGAATTTTCCGACAGATTTGTCATCCTTCGCCAGCCCAAGCTAAAGTGTCAGGTCCGTGCTACTATTTAGCCCATACATGGGAAGCAAGAATTACTGTTTCAATTTTAATATATACAAAAGTATATACATTATATATTACTATATAAAATATATTGTAGAACAGATATATTGACTTTGGTTTGTATAAAAATACATATGCTATTGGCACACTGGATGATTTTAAAAAAGAAACTAAATCAGCACATAATTAGCAAAAGTTAGCCGAACCCTGGTATATAATAATGTTAATGATAATATTAGGCGTTTCCTAATAAGGAAACATTCTGCATTCGTGTTGAGTTTTCACTTACGGCGTGACTTTTGGTAATTCTCTCTAATGGGAATATTTGTGGGAACGTGTAAATGTATATTTAACAGAGGTCGGCAATCTACAGGAGGCGGGCTTCAGGTGGCACGCCAAGCAATTTGCAATAGCACGCAGACACAAATGAGTCCGAACCAATAACTACTACAACGCAAAGAAGATATTTAGCAGTTTTAATTTTAATATATACTAAAGTATTTATACCATATATTACTATATAAAATATATTGTAGAACAGATATATTGACCTTGACTTGTATAAAAATACATATGCTGTTGGCACACTGAATGATTTTAAAACCCTAAGTTGGCACATATTTATCAAAAGTTTGCCAACCTCTGGTTTAAAGTTAATATTCTTATCTATTTTTTTTTCATTTTTGTTTATTTTCATTTTAGTTTTCAATTTTATTTTATTTATTAATATTTTTTATTTTATTTTTTACTTTCATCTGTTAATATTTTTATTTTATTTTAATGTATTTTTTAAATATACTTTTGTTTATAATTGTTTTATTCGTTGTCGTATATTTAATTGCTTAAATTTTATTTCATACATAACTATATTATTGTTTATTTTTATTTTATTTATGCATTTTAAATGTACATTTTCTATTCGCATTTAGTATGTATCTTTTGTTATTAGTTTCATTTTTATATTTATGTACATTTTATAAATATCTTTGTTCGCTTTTTAGCATTATTTTATTTTGATGTATTTTTATTTTATATTTATTCTATATAACATTTCATTAAGAGATACGCCGTACCTTCCTTGCGTTATATAAATTAAACTTTAAAAAATAACAATTTAGTCTCTATTTGTATGCATATATTTAATTGTTCGAATTTGATTTTATTTCTAACTTAATTTTTGTTTATTTTAATTTTATTCATGTATTTTTCATTTCCACTTATTTGTTCATATTTTTTATTTTATTTCTATTTTTACCTTATGTTAATATTATTTTATATATTTTATGAGCTTTTTAGTATTATTTTATTTTTATTTATTTTTATGTTATATAACATTTTATAAAAAGAGTTTCAGTTCTCTTACGTTATAGAAATTAGATTTTTAAAACGAATATAAACTTAGTTTATTTGCGTTCGTATAACTAATTGTTTATATTTAATTATTGTTGTAGCATACCTACGGATGATAATGAGTATGTCCCCATTCACATAAATACAGTAGTAAATACTGTATGTTGGTCTGTAGTCGGAGATTCGTCTCTAGCTGTGCTGGTCAAATTCTCTGCCTCCGGAAAGAGAGAATGCCAAGACGAGGCTGTGTCGAAGGACAGAGTCTCTCCTCGGGAAACCGCTAGCCGGTCCCATTTTATACTGGTGTCTACGGGGAATTTTGGCCGAGTCTACGGGCTCGGATAACCCGCATTAAATTCAGCCTGGGGTTGTTGGTAGATATCCTGCAGGTGGAGATTCGACTCCAGCTGTGCTGGTCAAACTTTCTGTCTCCGGGCAGAGTGGATCCGCATCTGACGGCGTGGGGCGGTTGGTAGACATCCTGCAGTTGGAGATTTATTGTAGAATTCACTTGACTCGCTTCTAGCACTTGAGTACTACTTCTACGCGCTGCTGGCGAATCCTATATGTATTGTTCTTGACTTAAGTATTATCGTTTATTACCAAGCTTCCTTTGATTTTTCTATTCAGTAACCTTCGCTAGCTTACAACAATTATATTTCTGTTGTGGTAGGATCCACCTAATTTGCATAGTGGAGTACCGACCATATAAATATGGTTGGTACCGGAAAGAGAGGGAGGAATCAAGAGATTCAACCAGAGACTCTTCCCGACTTCGACTCTGTCAACACATTCTCCAGGAACGGTCTTACCAGGAATATACAAAAGACTATATGTAAATATTGTGTACACTTTCTTCTTTCAATACCTTTTGTTCTAAGTACATTTTGTGTTGCATTATTATTCCATGCATTAGTCAAGTTTCAACAATTTCTTATATCAGTTTTCTTTAATGTATTTTTATTTTTATTTTATTGATGTATTTTTAAATTATTTTATTAATCCTAATATTTTATTATATTTTTTATTTTGTCTGTTAAGATAATGTATTTTTATTTTGATGTATTTAATTTTTATTCTCTTTTTTATGCGTTTATTTTATATTTATTTTAAATTTATTCTCGATTCAGTTTATTAAAGAGACACTCAGTTTCTTATTTGCGTAACAGAAATTAGCTTCAACCCCCCCAAAAAAAAAACAAGCTCAGTTTAATTGGCATTCGTGCATTTGTTTTAATTTAATCTTATTTCTTATTTTCCTTTTTCATTTATTTTTTGCCTATTTTTATCTTATTTTTGCTTCGGCCTTCTGCAGTTGATTAGAATTTCGAACAGGACACTTTATTTTGTCTGCTGGGGGTAGATTGTTCTAGTTCCACGTGCCATGCCTCTTCCGGATGTCTCAGTTAACTCAACTCTCCAAGTTTTCGGTTCACCACTGCTGCAGCCTGGTATTGAACTCAGAACTCTCTGGGTCTAGTTACTGGATCTAACCAACGTCTGGGCCATGTGTCCTTGAGGACAGCATTTTTTTTATTTCACTTTTTACTTTTCTCCATAATTATGTTTTATTTTGAATATATATATATATATATATATATATATATATATATATATATATATATATATATATATATATATATATATGTAGTTGGATTGATGTAAGTTTTGTGACCCTTGGTTTCACGCATTTGCGATCGTCTGACGATCCCAAAAGCGTGAAACCCAGGGTCACAAACTCACATCAATCCAACCAAATATGTTAGCTATATCTCTGATATTGAGTGCTTTCTAATAAGTACCCCGCATATAATATATAATATATATATATATATATATATATATATATATATATATATATATATATATACACACACTTTTTCACACACACACACATATATATATATATATATATATATATATATATATATATATATATATATATAATTCATATATATAATTCAATTTCATCTATTCATTTGTTATTCTATTTTTTGCCTTATTTTATCTTTAATTATTTTTCTTTGATGTCTATTTTATATCTTTTCTCCATTAAAAAGAGTATTCACTTCCTGCTTGCGTTACAGGAATTAGATTTTTAAAAACGAATGTAAGCTTAGTTTTTATTCTGCTCATTTAATTTTTTAATTTTTATTTTTATTTCTTGTTCCATTTTCCTTTATTTTTATTTCATTGATGTATGTTATTATTTTATTTATTTTATATACTATATAGTATATAGTGTAATTAGTTTTTTTCTGCAAGAAACGTAAACTTTTATTAGCATATATATATTTTCTTGAAATGCTTATTGTTTCTTTCAAACCGAACAAATAACATCAGACAAATTTTAAAGGATACAACTATTTGATTACTAACTAATCCACTAATAAATTATTACATGATGGGGATCGTGATTATTATTACCAGCAATGAATTTTGAAGAAAAAAATATTACCAGTAATACATTATTACTAACAATACATATATGCAAAAAATATTACCAGCAATAAAAATCTTGTCAGCATTAAATAACACATTGAGTTTGATATGACGTAAAATAAAATAAACCAAAACAATATATACTGAGATAGATAGATAGATAGATAGATAGATAGATAGATAGATAGATAGATAGATAGATAGATTTTTTTTTTTACTAGCAATCAAAATGTTGTCGGTATTGAATAAACCATTGACGTTGATATGGCGTAAAACAAAATAAAACAAAACAAACTAAAATCGGACATTATTTTCCGAACAACTTAATACCAGGAATCATAAGGCAATTTCGGATATCTGTTTATAATCCCGAACTGATACATAGACTGAGATAGATAGATAGATAGATAGATAGATAGATAGATAGATAGATAGATAGATAGATAGATAGATAAAAAATATTATCAGCAATAAAAATCTTGTCAGCATTAAATAATGTCATTAAACAAACCAAACCAAACCAGTATATACTGAGATAGATAGATAGATAGATAGATAGATAGATAGAATTTTTTACTAGCAATAAAAATGTTGTCGGTATTAAATACACCATTGAGGTTGATATGGCGTAAAACAAAACAAACAAAACAAATTAAATCGGACATTATTTTCCGAACAACTTAATACCAGGAATCATAAGGCAATTTCGGATAGCTGTTTATAATCTCGAACTGATACATAGACTGAGATAGATAGATAGATAGATAGATAGATAGATAGATAGATAGATAGATATTAATAGACTTAGATAGATAGATAGATAGATAGATAGATAGATAGATAGATAGATAATAAAAAAATATTACTTGCAATAAAAGTCTTGTCGGCATTCAATAAACCAATCTCTCAACTCTTTGGATCAAGTCACTGGATTGAAAACAACTCTTTCATCACGTGGGCCATGAGTTCTTGAGGACATCAGTGTATGAATGTTTTCGATTAATTACTCACACTGTTTTTTTTACCAGAGCTCATATTACAGTTTTGTTGTTATTGTTTTTCTCTGGTTCTTCCTATTACTAGTTCCCATATTGTATTCATTTCTATGCTTGGCCGACTTAGGATATTTTTATGGCCTTACTTTTGACAAGATAGTGTATATATGCGTTCTGTTGGCCCAAATCCTGATGTCAACTGATACTTTCAGCGCACAATGTTTATATTTAATTTAGTTTGATAATACTCTATTAATAAATAGGCAATTTCACAGTGTAAATTTTTGAATTTCTTTTAAAAATGGCTGCCAGCCTCTGATTTTTTTTAAAAAACCTAATCACGGCTCGAATCAGTTCGGTGATATTAGTCTAACTGAAATTGTTGTCATTCTGATTTTAAACATGAAACCATTTAATAATCAGCATTATATGTCCTGCTTCCTTACTAGTGTCACATCCAAACAGCTTACCCCACCCGCTTTTCCATTCACTTCATCAACCCATCAATGGATGAAATGAAACTAGCGGGGTGTGCGTGAAATGACGCAAGTGCCTTGTCAGAGATAATAGGGACCCACTAATATCTGATGCGACACTGATCATTTTCTTCTCACTTCGATTCAATCACAAGTGATTATGTGTTTCTGGTCGCGTTCAAAGATTGCGCAGGAAAAAAAAAACCCAGTTGGGCTGTCGTTTGACCGCAACCGTTCGCTTCTGTTCGCTAACAATAATCGTCAGTATCTGGTAGTGACAGGTGCATATTAAAAACCCTATGCTTTCGGGTTAAACGACAGAGAAACGGTTGAGATGAAATCAGTATAACCGAGGTCCGATTCAATAGGAGGTCAAGAAACGTTAGGCGCTTGAAGTATTCACGTGCAATGGCAGTTAGCGGTGCGTTGAAATTGTCTGCAGTTTTCGAATCGGAAGTCAGTGGCGCCTTCTTTACAGTGGTCAAGCCGTGTGGTCCTGAGAAGACCTGGACTTAATTGTCGTCCACTTTTGATATAGAGAATGTGAAGTTGAGTTTATGCGTCCTGTGAGTGGGTGCAGAGATCTAAGTGGCATTTCACCGGAAATTATCATATTTCAACTATATATATTACATTTGTAGAAGAGAAGCAATAGACAGCTGATAATACTGCGTTTAATAATTTAACATCCAGGTGTTGGCAGAGCAGATTGTGATATGACAAAGATGGCGGATTGTTACCACTTACATACATATGCACAAGTTGGTCTGTAAATTACAATACGAGAAAAGAACCTAAAATTAAATCGAATGAAAATAGGAAATACTTATTACGTATTTCTTCTTCTTCTTCTTCTTCTTCTTCTTCTTCTTCTTCTACTACTACTACTACTACTACTACTAACTCTAGTACTACTAGTTCTTTTTCTCCTTCTTCTTCTTCTTTTACTTCTTCTTTTCCTTCTTCATCTACTTCTTCCTCTGCTACTACGACTTCTTCTGCTCCTTCTATTTTCTACTTCATCTTCTTCTTCTACTATTACTACTACCTATTTTCTCCTTCTCCTTCTACTTCTTCTTCCTCTTCTTTTACTACTACTACTACTTCTTTTTCTTCTTCTTCTACTTCTTTTTCATCTTCTTCTTCCTCTTCTACTTCTTGTTCTTCTTGTTCTTGTTGCTATTGTTGTTCTTCTTCCTCTACTACTACTACTATTACTACTACTACTACTACTACTACTACTACCTCTTTTTCTTCTTTTTTTCTTCTTCTTCTTCTTCTTCTCTTAATTCTTTTTTTTCTTCTTCTTCTTCTTCTTCTTTTTACAAATCCTTTTTAGCCACCATTTTACCTTCTTCCTCTTCGTTATTCTTCTTAATCACTTTCCGCCACCCTTCTTCTGAGCCACTATTTGTCTTTCTCTTTTTTTTTCATCTTTTTGTTAATTTTGTTTTCTTCTTTTTTCCATCATCATCATCATCATCATCATCATCATCATTCTTCTTCTTCTTCTTCTTCTTCTACTACTACTACTACTACTAATACTAATACCTCTTTTTCTTCTTCTTCTTCTTTTCCTCCTACTACTTTTTCTTCTCTTTTTTTCACCCTCTTTTTCTTCTTCGTCTTCTTCTTTGCCAGTTGTTTATAATTCATTTTAGTTTTTCTTTTTCGTCTTCTGCTACTTCTCCCCCTCTTCCTCCTCCCCCTTCTTCTTCTTCTGTTCTTACTCATCTTCTTAGAACATCTGACATACTTATTTTTTTTCTTTCTTTCCGTATTTCTGTTGCGGTGTGTCAAATTCTCCTCTTCTTTTTTTCTTCTTCTTCATCTTGTTTGGATTCTTCCTTCTCTTTTTTCTCTTCTTTTTCTTCTTCTTTTTTATACTCTTTCTTTTCTTTGTCTTCTTTCTCCTCCTCCTATAATCTTCCTCCTCCTACCTCTGCTTCTCTTGAATTTTCTTTCTACTTTTTCCCCACTTTTATTTCCATTATTTCTTCTTCAACCATTTTATCCATAAATTCACCCTTCTGAGATTTCATGGATTCC
>CAHIKZ030005106.1:1292500-1302500 GCA_903632075.3 Acanthosepion pharaonis
AGCTAGTCGACTCCGTTTTATACGGGGTCGATGGGGAATTTTTGGCCGAGCCTACACGCTCGGATTGCTTCACATTAAACTCGACCTTGTGCTACATCCCACCTCGTGAGGAGTCTGGTAAATATAACAGTCGAATAGATTGAACGCTGGGTCAACCGACACACACTCACTATTCGTGTAATACTCTTCTGTTGTACTTACTGTTTAATATATGATATATCTATAACACTTGCTTTGCAATTTCTTTAACCATTTACTTGGTAATAACAATATATATATTTCGGTATCTTCAGGCGATTTGGGTCAACTGGGATCAAGGTCGAAATGTCGGTTGATTTTCTAATTTCTATAATTAAAAGCTCTACGTGTTAAATTTTATCTTTTATATATGCGTATTGATAATTTTTTTTAATGCTACTGTCTCCTGGTCTAATTCAATTCTGACCATCACTTTTTTATTCTATCTATCTATCTATCTATCTATCTATCTATCTATCTATCTATCTCCTCTCTCTCTCTCTCTATTATATATATATATATATATATATATATATATATATATATGAATTTAGCTAGATTTAAAAAAAATTCTAATATAATTCTAATTAATTATATATATATATATATGAAAAAATATATACGGAAAAAACAAACAAAAATTATATACAATTATGCTTTTTTAAATGTCAACGTCGGACGTTTTCGGTCTAATAAACCATCTTCAGAAGATATTCATAAATTAAAACGTTATCTTTGACATATTAACATTAAAACAGCATAATTGTATATATGATTTTGTTTGTTTTTTCCGTATATATATTTTTCTTCATACTGTGTGGATCTATATCCATATATTTGCTTTATATATATATATATATATATATATATATATATATATATATATATATATATATATATATATGAATTTATCTAGATTTTAAAAAATTAAAAATTCCCAGAATTCCTCTGTCGTGTTCATGTCTAGTTCTACGGACATAAAAGAATTTAGACCGATGCAGTCCTGAAGGACGAGACATGTCACAAGTAATCTTTTTCCAATTTCTCAAACGATTTTCCCAATACTGTTCTTGATATATCAAAAAATATATATATATTATATATATATATATATATATATATATAGTAAAATTATGTGATCACCCGATTCTCCTATGTTGGTTTCAACCTTTCCGTATCTTCAGGCGGTTTGGGTCAACTGGGATCAAGGTCGAAATGTCGGCTGATTTTCTAATTTCTATGATTAAAAGCTATACGTGTTAAATCTTATCTTTTTATATGCGTATTGATCATTTTTTTTAATGCTACTGTCTCCTGGTCTAATTCAGTTCAGACCATCACTTTTTTATATATATATATATATATATATATATATATATATATATATATATATATATATGTTGTGGAGTCTATGTTGGACTCTTCCGCCTACTATAAGATTAGGAAAGAAGGCCTTGGGGGAAGAGTCGAATACATTGAACACTGGGGCGACTGACACAGACTCACTAGTCGTGTAATACTCTTCTGTTGTACTTACTGTTTAATATATGTTATATATCTGTAACACTTGTTTTGTTATTGCTTTAACCATTTATTTGGTCACAACAAATTTTGAAAATTATCAAAAGCAAAAATAGATCTCTTTTGACAAATTCAAATCTTTAAGCAGTATTAAGAATTAGCACAATCAGCTTGGAGCCAGATATAAGCAAACTAGTCAATGACTGCAGTAGACTACATCAGTCTCATTAATTATACACCTACTATTTTTCTTACAATATATTTTTCTGGCATTTTGTCAATTATTTTTGCTATAATACAATTTTTACATTATAGTGAATTGTAATTAAACTTTATAACTAACAAGATTTTGTTTTAATAATTAACTGATCATAAACATTTTTCACTGTTTCATGCTGTTATATTTTTCAATATACAGTTTTCATAAGCATCTAGCCTAGTAACCATGTCTATAGTAACAATGTGGCCCACTAAGAAAAGTAATTGCCCACCCTGCTTTAAGCAAACTCGGTTATCTAACCAGTGGGTATATTTTTTACAGGGCACGACCTTCAATATTATGTGTTGTAGCTGTGAAAACCTCTTCAACATACGAAACATTTGATGTGAAACATGTGCCTGGTATACATTTATTAATGTTGATTGATTGATTTATTTTTACGGTTTATCAACCCTTTGTTGGTGAATTAAATCCGAAACATATTTGGATTTTAGGAATAGTTCTATTCATGCTTGTTAATAAATTCATAAACAGTTTTTTTGAGAATAACAAGGATTTTTTCCAGAAACAATTACTGCTATTTAACCCATAGCTCGAGAAGATACCGTTATCAAACAGCGGGCTTATGTGCTTATTAACTTTTTAGTATCAATTGTTTCACGACTGGAACTTATTTTAATAATTTTTTTTAAATACCAGACGAGCATCAATATTTATAACTTTATTTTTATCGATAACCCTAGTCAACAAAAAAAATCGAAATAGTGTCGAGACACCAAACATCTTTTTTAGCTAATCTGAGGTCGCTGAATCTGAAAATGACCAAACTTTTTCTTGGTTAGCTACCATTTTTGCTGTACAGAAATAGCTCATTTAAAAAAAAAAACAAACATTTTTTTTCATTTGTTTTCTGTATATATGATATTGACCGATGGCAATATTTCTTAAAATAAAATCGTAGAAACTTCTCAATTCGTATTTAAACCAGCAAATATTGGTCTGCTTATTAAGAAATACTATTTTTGCAATGACAATCAGACCCTAAGTTTTAAAAATAACACGACTGAATACACCAAAAAGTATTTTCATCAAATCATTTAATAAACTAACAGCAGAAATAAAACCTTCGTGAACATAAGAACTATGGTAATTTTTTTTCTATTTCTTGATTGTCTGCCAAGTTTGCCGTTATTTAAGTCTCTTTTGATACTCCAGCAATATCATGTACCATGGAATAGGTGCATTCAAATACGAGGTCTTTAGTTGGAGTTTCTTTTCTATTTGTGTGAAAATAAAATGTTCTCAATGTGCTTGGTTTCCTTACGTAGTGGAGGAATAAAAGTTATGGGATAAATTTATGAATATCAAACAGAAGATTTTAGAGTTACATTTTTATATGTTAGCTTAATTATCAGGTTTACTAAAGTGTATTACTGATAAAATTTATCAGTTAATTTCAAATTTGTCGATAAATTGGAAAACTTCGGTACATTTATTTTAAACGTTTTGACCACAAAACGCTTTTTTCTTATAAAAATAGTTTATTTCAGGTGGCGGATATAAATGACTCGGCGTAAATAAAAATGGGTTCTCCTCGACCTTTATTATGTGGTGAGCCAAGATTGATTTTTTTTCCTAAAAATGAGCAGTACAGTAAAAATGGTAGCTAACCATGAAAAACTGAAGTCATTTTCAAAATCAACACCATCAAATTCCCCCAAAAGGTTTTTATTTTTTGGCACTAAAAACTCCTGTTGACCAGTGTAATATACACGGAAAAGGTAAAATACAATGTGTTCTTAAGTATCGTATTAAAATAAAAGAGTTCCAGAAGCGACAAAATATGCAAAACCCCAAAGAACGGCTATCTACCATTTTAATCTTAGAGGCTCTTGGCTCAAAATATATTTGAAATCTAATATGACTTCAGCCACGTGGCACTAAAAAGGAAATGATAACAGTTATAGTCCTGGAACCTATGTTGATATCAAACTTCCGGCCGATGAGAACATTGCTGCTTTAGTGGCTACCCTTCGACATAATACTATTTCCCAAGAAAACGACCAACGATGGCTGACAAAGTGCTTACAACATTACACACAATTTCGGCAAGTTTAAAATTTTCCATTTTTTTAAAATCTTTTCACACCAAGCAAGGAGAAAATACAATAAAAGAGAAGGAATTAAGAAGACAGACGATGACAATTGACATTGCATTAAATTTTCTGAATATCAAAGAATCTGGAAAATCGTTCCACAAGAATGAACTACGAGAGAAGAAACTGTTGTCATAGAACTTGCGGTTATATCTCGCCATTTCAGTCATAAAATGACAAGGCTTTTCCAACGATCTAATATTCCCCTTAAAGTCATGAGCCGAAGTACCAAAGAAGAGAGCTCATCACAGCAATTACCATGGAAAAGTTTATAGAAAAAGCAGAAGGAGGCTACATTAAGGCGGTGAGGAAGTAACCAAAGCCGAGATGCCAGGTCAGGACCAATGGCAAGCAATATCACAAAAAAACATTTCTTATTATTGAAATACTTCAATATTTTTGGTTGTAGGTGTAATCCCACCTCTCTGCTTTCTTCTTTATGTAAGTCAATCACGAATATGTGTACGGTTTGGTTTGGTTTGTTTTGTTTTACGGTATACCAACCTCAATGGCAACATGATTTGTACTTTTGGCAATTTTTTTTTCTCAAATATGTATTGCTGTTAATAATTGTCCTTCAAAAAATATATTGCTCGTAATATTTTTTCCTTCAAAAATGTATTGCTGGTAATAAATTTACTTTAAAAAATGTATTGCTGGTAATATCTTTTCCTTCAAAAAATGCATTGGTGGTAATATTTCTCCTTCAAAAACGTATTGTTTGTAATAATGTACTGATGGTAATAATTCTTCCATCGAAAAATGTATTGCTGGTATTTAAACCTATTGTTACACTTTTTAACCCTAATTTGGGGGTTAATTATTTTCCCATAGTTGGGACCCTAGCAGGTGCTACCACTCCAGTCAGGGTGGACCTGACAACACCAGTAATTAGGATGTAGTTCCACGCTCCTCAAAACCTCCTGATCAGAGACCTTGCTGTTGTACGTAGTTTATGGTTTTACCCAGGATGTAGTTTATAGTCTTAGACAGGATGCGAAAATGTATACGTGTCTGCGTGTTCGCAGCCATGAGTGCATCACTTAAAAAACTGTATGCTACATTCTTCCGATGTTTACAAATTGAATCCATATGTGTGCATCATACTGTCAATTTTTAACACATGTGTATTTATATTACTTGTTACATGTATGGCAGCCGTTAGCTAGTATTCTGCTTAATTTTGCGCATGCGTGCGTGAAGCCTTTGAGCAGTTGACTTTCTGCATCGTCCGAATATAAAGTTTTATATCTGACCCATGCACATTAATGGTGTATGTTACCTTTGTACGTTATCATATGCATTTCACGTAACTTTATGTGTATTTTATTCGGGTGTTCATAGGAAATAAAACGAAACAGAATTCACTTGATATTTTATCGCTGAATATGGCGCCATCTAGAAACTTGCATTGATTTTAATTTTTAATGTAATAAAATGTATTATTTTGTTTCAAGTATCTATGCCTTCTGATTATCGTTTTCATTTTTTTTTAAATTTGTTTTCAAGCTTTCAAATTTCAATATGATTTTTTCAGATAAACTCCTTCGCTGTTGTGACAATACGCTGAGGATGACGTGTTAATCACTTGTTTGACAAATGTAATTGTACGCAGAGATTTATTTACAAAAATATTCCCGGAATACACTTCATATAAAACTTCAAGCCTAGTTATGAAAACGAGAAGCGGAATATTTTATCGTTTAATAAACACAAAACGTAAATTAAAATGTCTCCTTCTCAAAGAAGTAAGTGTAGATGTTCAATAAAAAAGAAAGGTGCCGTGGCTCTGGATATCTCCAAAGCGTTTGATAGGGTTTGGTATCCCGGCCTTCTCCACAAGCTTCAGGGTTATGGAATTTCAGGTCGAGTGTTCCACTTAATACAATCATTTCTTTCAAACTGTGTATTGAAGGTCGTTCTCAACGGATTCTCCTCCAGCTCCTATCCCACGAACGCAGGTGTTCCCCAACGCTCTAGGCCCTACTCTGTTCCTTGTCTTCATCGGCGATCTTCCTGACGTCATAGATTCCCAAGTAGGCATCTACGCGGACGACACTACGATTTACTCCTGTCTCAAAAACAAATCTTGTGTCGTTGACAAAACTAACCTGGCCGTTCGTCTCGAAAAGGACATCCAATCGGTTTTGATCTGGGGCAGGAACTTGTTGATTAACATCTCAAAAACAAAACTGCTCTCTATTACTCATCACAGAGGACCATCCCTGCCCCCATTAGAATGTTTGACGCTCAACTTCTCGAGTTTCTCTTTGCGACTACTCAATCTCACATTGTCTGCTGACCTGAGATGGAACAAATACATTGAGTCAATAGCTTCATCCACCTCAAGGAAAATTGGCTCACTCTGCTGCGCCAAATCTACAAATCAATGATTCGCCCTTACATGGAGTATTGCTGCCATATATGGTCTGGTGCCCCTTTTGTTTGTCTCAAGGTTCTTGATAAGATCCAGAGACGCATATGCAATGTAATTGGCGCTTAATCTGGCATCTCGTCTGCAATCTCTCTCTCACGGACGTGCCGTCGCCTCCCCTTGTGTTTTTTTTTTACAAATACTTTCATGGTAACTGCTCCGAGGAGCTGCTTTCGCTGGTTCACAGACTTCATGAATTTAAGCGTTCTACTAGGCTGGCATCTCGCTCAAAACCTTTCACTGTCGAAACTGCTAAATGTAGCCGTCTCTTCTACGCCAATAGCTTCATGTCTCGCACCTCTTACCATTTGAACTCCCTCCACTTTTCCTGTTTCCCTGATAGCTATAATCTCCAACTATTCAAATGTAATGTCAATCGACGTCTCCAGATGCCTTGATCTATCCCCTATCCTTCTCTTCATCCTTTCCTCTATCACTCCTATTTGCTCTCACTCCAATTCTCTGTAACACTTTGCGTGCTAGTGGCTTCCCACCTTGCTTGGGGGGTATATATATATATATATATATATATATATATATATATATATATATATATATATATTTCGGCAGCATGTTATCATTCCGTTTAATAAAATTCGTAAAAACTCTCGATACCACATCTAGTTTCCTCCTTTAAAAGCTGTTAGTGCCTTAACCGTGTATTAAACTCACACTCTTTGGGTCCTGTCACTGGATCTAACCAACGCCTTTATCCACTGCGCCATGTGTCCTTAACTGATAATTGTCATCCATTAACATGGCACTTGGAACTAGAACAGTCTACCTCAGTGAGCGAAATAAAGGGTTAAGTTCGACATTCCAACCACCTGAAGTAGGCCGGAGCGTATAACGGCCGAAACATTGTAATAAATATGGCGACAAAGATGGGGACAATAGACCGAATAGTACATAATACCTCATCTCAGAAAAATATATATATATATATATATATATATATATATATATATATATATATATGCATGATGAATTCTAGAGCACGACCACAGCAAATCAAAATTCATGTAATTAAACCAACGGTGGAGTAATGGATAGTGGCTTGCATTGAGGAATCGAGTTCTTGTCGAATCCATTACATTCATTTACGTGCTAATACCCTTGGGAAAAGGTATTAATCCTCTTCTTCTCGCCACAGCTATGGGTAAATAGCAGAACATACCTTAGATGGCAAAATGAAATGGCAACCTACTTAAAAAAAAAAATCTGCCTCGTCAGTCATGCATCGAAAGATACATGATCGCCTTAGTGGGTATCACGCATGGCACATAACTGACTGAAAGCGGCTCGGATTGAGGAATCGTGAAGCCGAGTTCGAATTCCAGTCGAATCCATTGCATTCATTTACGTACTAATACCCTTGGGAAAGGAGTGAATCCTCATCTTCTCACTCCAGCTATGGGTAAATAGCAAGACAAACTGGGTTCTATAGCCTTGGTTGGCAACTAGTCTAGGTGAAGGTCAACTCTGAATTCAAAACCGGAGTGGAGCCCCTAAGGTGGATGGACGGCACTTTGTGCTTACCTTCCGGCAACTCCTGCAGCCGCGCTGGTACCAAACTGCATTAGTTTATCCTCTCCTTTGGACTCTGCTAGCAAGGCCAAGAGGGGGAACTAGACGTCCGGGCAGCCCTAGTTCTCCATGTATCCCGCGCTACTCCATCGTCTCTCGAGACGGACGGGTGACGACGCCGACGACGATATTAATATCGGTTTTGATAAATTATAAAATAATTACTGAATAAATAATTTCAGACGGTATTCAATTACTGTCATTAATATTGTCTTGTAAATGGTATCACTAATTAATTTTATCAATGTCTAATGCCATCATTGTTTCGATGTGTATTATCACATCTCATCAGGCGTTAGTAAATAACTGGTTAGTTGGGAACTGATATCATCGTGAAGGTCGCTGAGGAAGACAAGAAACAGCGTATGCCCAAAAATAGAGACTTGGGGTCCTCCATATCAATGTGAAATGAAATAGATGCGTGAACAAATATACGTCCAGAGACGTCGTATGTGTTGAGCTCGTGGAGAACGCCAGGATTTCGAACCTTGTCAAACGGCTCCAAGATATCTAATGCCACAGCCCGATCCGCGCCATTCGTCTCTAAAGCAGTATTCGAAATTTCGTCACCCTGAGCAGGAGTAACCGTCGTTATATTCGATGACCAAGATAAGTAGAACAGTGTTTTTAAACGCAAATGTTTCTCTGACACTCGAAAATATATATATATATATATATATATATATCGATTTTCCCGTCGGGTTCGACGTATGAGGTCAAGCAGATCAGTTTTCAGGAAACTAACAGCCCGACACCGGCACATGAGATTCGATTATAGGGGTGAAGGTTTCGTGCAGAACCATCCATACTTTTTGAAGGGCCGATTACAGAGACCGGGTGCACTACGTGCCACAAGGTCCCCAAACAACCCCCCTCAGGTATTGAATTCAGAGTTGTCCTTCTCCTAAACCAGTTGTCATCAAGGCTATAGAACCCCAGTCTGTTGTTTAACCCCAGCTGGAGGGAAGAATAGGATTCACCTTTCCAAGGATATTAGCACGTAAGTGAATTAATGAATTCAACCTGGATTCGAACTCGGCTCTCGATTCCACAATCAAGCTGATATCCCCCCCACGGTGGAGTAATGGATATCGGCTTGGATTGAGGAATCGCAGAGCCGAGTTCGAATCCAGGTTGAATCCATTACATTCACTTACGTTCTAATACCCTTGGGAAAGGTGTGAATCCTCTTCCTGTTCCTCCAGCTAAGGGTAAAAATAGCAGGACAGACTGGGTTCTATAGCCTGGATGGCAACTGGTTTAGGAGAAGGACAACTCTGAATTCAAAACCTGCGGAGGGTCGTCTGGGAACCTTGTGGCATTCGGTGCACCAGGTCTCTGTATTCGTCCCTTGAAAAAGTGTGGATGGTCCTGCACGAGGCCTTCACCACTATAATCAAATCTCATGTGCCGGTGTCGGGCTGTCGGTTTTCTGGAAACTGATCTGCTTGACCCTCATACGTCGAATCTCGACGGGGAGAGTCGATTATATATATATATATATATATATATATATATATATATATATATATATATATATATATATATATGTCTGACCCGTTTCTTATCCTAACGTAAACAACGCTATCTCTAAAACAAGAATTAAATTCTGTGAATATTTAAGATAAAAGACTGACAAATAATCCATGGAAAAATTAAGATGTTTTTTTTCACAATTCCACTCAATAATTAAATTACAAAAAAAGAGAATAATTATACTGGTTTTAATAAATCATAGAATGATTAATGAATAAATAATTTCAGACGGTATTCAGTTACTATCATTAATATTGTCTTGTAAATGGTATCACTAATTAATTTTATCAAATATATGGTGTATATTTTATTATATATATATATATATATATATATATATATATATATATATATATATATATATTAAAGAAAAACAGACCACTTTAAGATTCCTTTATAATAATTTATTTCACCAGAGCCCTTTTAAGGGACGCTGGATAACACTTCTGAAAAATGAAACGAAAGATGAAATGAAAATTCACACTTTTGACGGGTAGTATTAAATTTATGTAATTTAACATAGAGGGT
>CAHIKZ030005106.1:1307500-1310000 GCA_903632075.3 Acanthosepion pharaonis
AAAGAAAGAAAAAACAGTGGCCATGAAAAAAAAAAAAAGAAGTGATGGAGGGGAAAGAAAGAAAGGAAAAAATGGAGGAACGAAAGAAAGAATACTGAGCAACAGAGAAAAAAGAACAGTGGCCATAAAAGAAGGAAATGGCAGTGAAGAAAGAAAGAAAGAAAGAAAGAAAATAGAAAGAAATCAAGAAAGAAAGAAAGAATACTGGGCAACAGATAAAGAAAGAACAGAGGGTAACAAAGAAAGAAAGTATAGGGAAGAAAGAAAGAAAGAAAGAAACAGAGAAATAAAGAAAAGTGGCCATAAAAGAAGGAAATGACAGTGAAGAAAGAAAGAAAAAAGAACTTAACAAAGAAATGCATGGTCGGCAATAATAATTTGCCGGCATTTCTAGTATAGAATTAATTTTGGTCGAAATTTTCTTGTTTCTTAATACTTTGCTTGTTGTTTAGACGTCTTATGCTATTCTAATGTGCGTTTAGAGTGTGTGACTAATATGATCTTTTCCATGTTGCGGTCGGATAAAATGATGTTCAGACGAAAAAAGTCGGTTTTCAGCACAGAAGATGTCACTATTAAGGACTGACAGAACCACAAATATTTGGGAAATGTATATAAAGTAGGTACAGACAAAACTTCGCTAAAAAAAGCATAGCCTGTTAAAAAATACATCCTAAACTTGACCAAACCAAAGTTTTATCATCAAAATGCTTGTGTTATTATTAAGTGGAAAGAACACATGTTTTGATTAAATCTTTTAACTTTTTCTAGCACGTTCAAAAATTTGGTTAAAAATCTTGTTTTTCTTGCATCAGCGCTTGAGGCAAAGATTAGTATGCGTAATTTATCATCTTTTTGTGGTAAAAAAAACATTTTATTGGAAATTCTTGCAAAAATCAAAAAAATTGTCGGATTTTAATTAAATATTCAGAACTTATTTACACGTGAATTAAATTATTTATGAAATTTTTATGTTTTTTGAAAATCTTTGAAAAATATTTTATTTTTAAATCTGTTACCCCCACTTAGTTAATTCTATGAAATTTTGTGAAATTTAAATTCCAGCCTTTTTATATTTATATCAGGTAAAAGCAGGGCTTCTAGGAGAATTTAAATCAATTTCTTTTTGGCAAACAGAAACAATTTAAACCTTAGGTATCGCGTTTTATTTATTTATTTATTTTTTATTTTTTTGTGGAGGTACCTAAAATAAAGTATTTTTAAAGAAACTTTGTTCTTGTGAAAAGAAGGCTGGACCACTTATATCAGTTCGTTCGATTAATCGTGCTGGTGAACCTATTTTTTTTTTTTTTTTTTAGTGAAGTAAATGCTTTAAGGCAATCACGGTATTTGAATAACACAGACAAGTTCTCTAAAACATTCGTCTGTGTTCCGAGAACATTCACAGAAAGATTTCGTGTTAATTATAATTTGTTTTTATCGTTTAAATATAAATATATCACAGTAGAACGCTATATATAAATTCTATTTATAAGAACATTATAATTTAAAATTAAAAAAATAAAAACGATTTAACATATTTAAAAACAACAGCGATACAGAAAAATAAAGCGGGATAAGGGAAAAGAATTTGAGCAGCCATGTTAAGACAAGTCTGAGGGAAAGTTGTTAACAAGAATTAATTAAAAAGAAAATTTAAAAATGCTTTAACAAATACCCTCAGTTATTAATTTTAACTGACGTTTGGTTTTTATCGCCCCTTTTCAGGGGAGGAAAGTGGGCGTTTGTAAACAGTGACTCCTACTGTTACTAATGCAATACTCTTCGATAAAACGAATCGAGTTCTATCAGTCACTGGCGTGTTTATTTAAAAATAAATACGCTTAAATTCACTTCCATCCTTCCAACGGCTTAGGGGTAGATTTTCCGACTGACGCCAGTTCAGCTGGGTTTCGATCCTAGCTAGAAGCAACCAGACGTCTAGCAACTCTGATGAGCTGCGAAACACTCTGTCTGTGGATGACATATATATATATATATATATATATATATTCGACTTCTAAAAGAACGTCCACTGGCTAAAGTTATGTCATTAATGATGTAATTATATATATATATATATATATATATATATATATAAAAACGGACCATTTTAAGGTTCCAAGTAATAAATTATTTCACTACAGCCCTGTTAAATGTCTGCGGATCATCAGACTTTGCTTCCAAACAAAAAATGAAAAGAAAATTTACACATAATAATTTATTACATGGAACCTTAAAGTGGTCTGTTTTTATTTAACTTATTTGCTCTGGATTTACATTGAGCTCTCTGGATTTTATCCTCCTTAGGTTTACCCATACGGATTACCTAGTTTTTCATAAACTATATATATAACTATATATATATATATATAACTATATATATATATATATATATATATATACATATATATAATTACATCATTAAGGGAATTACTTTAACCAGAGGACGTTCTTTTAGAAGTCGAAGCATGTTACACAGAATTTTTCAAAATTGTCA
>CAHIKZ030005106.1:1317500-1322500 GCA_903632075.3 Acanthosepion pharaonis
TTCGCCATAATATATCTGTAGGTGTGTTACACCCGCTGCTTCTGCTCATGCGTGCTTACAGATCGTACTACTGTAATCACGTGATCAAAATTTCAGCTTGATTGAGCCAGTGTTCTTGTTGCTGTTACAGTGCAAACATGGCCGTGCCGCTAGCAGTGTGCACGACGGAGGATCATAGATAACGGGAAATCAGAGAGTTCACATAGACTATACATACATACGCACACACACACAAACACACACACAATACATACACGTGTGTGTGTGTGTGTGTGTGTGTGTGTGTGTGTGTGTGTGTGTGTGTATGTGTTTGTAACGAATGCACAGCCGCAATTTTCGACGGATTTGCACCAAGATTTACATGCACATGCTCCAAGTTAGCGGGAAGGCCAAGACCGACATTGCATTTCCCAGCTCCCATCGATAGTGGAAATAATCGATTTTTTCATGCTTCTACGGCAGTTTTCATGTAATTTGCGGCCATTTTCTACTGGCCAGAGTGAGAGCTAATAGCTGGCTGCCACGAATAGGCAGGAAGATTCTATTGGCCAGCGTGACTGATTCCGCAGAACTGGGTTGGGTATGAAAAAGTATTTGTTGTTAACATTCTTTTTTCATTCGGTTTTTCCAGTTATGAGTCCTTTTTTAAAGCTGATCCATATTGTGTTCATTTTGTTTAGTTCTTTTTTCGTAACAGATTTAATGTTTAGTATAGAGATTAGAAAAAATTCGCAGTGTGAGATAGGCAAGAAGTAAGGCATATAGCAACATCAGCACGGCAAAGGGCACTCCTTTAAAGGCAAGGAAGGACAAAAATATTTTAAGTCAAGTGATAGCGATTGCTGTATGAGTCGTACGATTTTTGAATGAAGCACTGGCAACGCCGGGCCATGCTGCTAGTAATTAATAAAAAAACGATTAATGAAAAAGATCGGTATTCAGTGGCAGAGACCTCCTGAGGAGTGGACAGTTCAAAGGCTTTTATCCTTAAATATACTTATATATATATATATATATATATATATATATATGAGGATAATTATTAATAGTTTGTGATATGAGGGGATAATTCCAAGGAGGATATTAATACAGAGAGAGCTTAATGTAGACTGCAGAGCATAATAATAAGGGAAGAAGAAGATTTTTTTTTTACTTTAAGGCTTGGGACTTTGTACATTGAGTGATACAGCAATTTAACCAGTATGGCCCATTGCTATAAGCAAGACAAACCAACCTGATTACAAATAAGTTAGTGCAATATATATATATATATATATATATGTGTGTGTGTGTGTGTGTGCGTGTTTTCAAATATCATTATGATGGATACATCGTATTTGAAGAAATGGCTCCATTTTTATTTATTAAACACTACGTATTATGTATGTCACCCCGAACATTCCAGAAATCATATAGTCGTGGATGATGGGTTGCCTAGATATGAATCGAACGTGCGTCTCCCTTTGTAAGGGAAACGCGTCGGCTCAATATAATTTTTTCTCTTGTCTTTTCATATATATATATATATATATATATATATATATATATATAAAAATGACATGTCTACGCAAAAACAATATCCAGTCCGGTGGGAAAAACTACTGGTGGCAGTACCAGAATAGCCATCGAAACTGTCTTACCTCCCTTGGTTGGCGGCTGACGAGGGCAGAATCTCGCACGTGCTTTTACACGTTACATGTAGATGAAATATATATATGGCTTGAAGCAATCGGACATCTAGCCACTTTGAAGTACACTCCATGCAAGGCAGTAATGTCACAAAAACACAAGAGGTCACAGGGTGTAGAAGAATTAGGAAAAAAAAATTAATAAGGAGAGAAAGGGGAAAAGGGAAAAGAGTAATCAGGAGGACAGTAGATAGCGATAGACATTCCATTTAAATTTTTGGAAAATATAGTTGGCTGGAAATGCATGTAGTCGGAAGTGAGTTCCACATGTGAGAAATCTCAGAGAAGAAACTGTTAGCATAGAACTTACGGTTACATCTAGCTAGCTCACCTGTAAATTGGTAAGATCTCCACGCCAATCTAGTGCTGCGCTTAAATTAAAAAAAAAAACAACTAGGTATTATATCGAAGCGCTCATCTGAAAGATTATCATTAAATCTTCGCCTATAAAAATAATTCCGTCGAAAACAAGTATGTTCATTAAGATTAACATACTATCTATTTTAATTTTGTCATGCAGACATTTAAACAGTGGATCAAACTTTAACCCGCAGGCCACATGTGGTCCGTTTGGCTTTCCGAATAGCACGCCTAATTTCATGAGTAAAATAACATTACTTAAAATCTGGTTGTTACAATTAATTCACACTAACAGGCTCCCATACATAACCACATACAATGTTTGAGTACAATGCTTTTTTTTGATGTTGAAACTTTCGTCAACAGTAACGTTTTCATCATTTTCAACAATAAGCGATTTTCACTAAGGAAGATCAGACTTGTAAATATATTTTGCTTTAGAAACCGCTTTCCTGGCGACATTATATATAATGATTTTTTTTTCCTCTGGAGAACAATTTTCTTTTATAGAATTTGTTTTTATTAATGTTCAAGCGTATAAATTATAATTTAATCACACGAAGCGACGTGTGCTAATCACACTGTCACCTGCGTTAATATTAAACCAAGGTTTCAATTTTTTAATTACAGAAAAATATTTTCTGCAAATAAAAAAAAAATCAAATTTCTCTTGTTTTTAATTTATTATGAATCTTTTTTAGTGGCGCGTCTCACTTTATGATAAGCCACATCTCTTGCAGCCCACTGGTCGGAAAAGTTTCATATGAGGCATTTCTGTACAGCAAAAACGTTAGCTCACCAAGAAAAAAGTAAGGTCATTTTCAGATTCTGCGACGTCAAATTAGTTATATATATATATATATATATATATATATATATATATAAGTATATAATTGGTGTATACGGAATGAATTGCAATAACCAACAATTACTGTTCTTAAAAGAGTGCTCAATACAAAGTAGAGCAGAAAAAATTATTTATTTAAAAAAAATTTATAACATAAATATGTTATAAAATCACTACAAAAATAGCCATTTTGTTTCAACACTCCCGGTGTCTTATCAAGTGATGATGTTGAATGCAAAACAAATGGTTTTAAAATTTAAAAAAAAAAACAAACTTTTAAAACTTTTTGAAACGTTTAAAACCATTTGTTTTGCATTCAACATCATCACTTGATAAGACACCGGGGTGTTGAAACAAAATGGCTATTTTTTGTAGTGATTTTATAACATGTTTATGTTATAAATTTTCTAAATAAATAATATATATATATATATATATATATATATATATATATATATATATATATATATATATATATATATATATCTGACGTATCGACACCATTTCAAATTTGTTTTTTTTTTTTTTTTTTTTTTTACCAGTGTAATTCAATCTCCTTCGATAATAGAATGATAAGCCCGTTAGTGACGATTAGTAGAGAACGTTTGAGAAAAACTAAGGTCAGTCAATATGCATAGCGTCCAGCAGACGATATCAGTTTCTTTGTTTGTTTAGCGGCATATCAAATTCTTATGGGTCATTTAATCCAAAAATATAATTTTCTTGGGAGTATTAGTAATTTCTCAGTAAGAAAATGTATTAGTCGCAATTTAGTTTATTACAAAACTGTACGGCTGGTAATATTTTTTTTTTATTACAGAAATCCATTACTGGTAATATTTTTAATATAAAAATGTATTGCTGGTAATTTTATTATATTTTTTATACTTTCACGGTGTTTTGGCCCCAGTTTAGGCGGGTGTCGATAATAGGGGCTCAGGGTAAACTTAGAAAGAACCGCAATTAAGAGGTCCTTCCATGCTCCTTAAAACGTCTCGATCAGAGGCCTTTGCTACTGGATGTAATTTATCATCATACCCAGAACAGCACACACACACACGCCTATATATATATATATATATATATATATATATATATATATATATATATATGTGTGTGTGTGTGTGAAAATATATAGAAAATAGGAAGGAACTGGTTAGGTAAATAATCCAAAGTCCCTTAGTATTTTTAGTTATTATTTTTAAAAAGTAGTGCTCGATACAAAAGTAGAGCATAAATATAATTATTTATTTAAAAATATGATTCCAAATCGCGACATAAGAAGTCCCATGTTTCAAAACAAGAGCCGAAAACTTCAATATAATTATTTAAATTAATTAAATTAAATTGAGTTAAAATAAGCTCTGTTCCATCTTCAAGCGAAATTTTTTGGAATAACGTGTTTCTGAAATTTACGTGTTTTAAAAATTGAAATCAAAATTTCCATGGTAACAGCTAGGGCGAATTGTTTAAGTTGGGTAGGCGGGTGTTAATAATAAGTATCAGTATAAAGTTACTTTCGTAGATGTCAATTCAGGGAAAGGTGGGGGTGTCTAAATTTGAAACGGAAGATGTATTAACCCTCGTCTAGTTTGCATGTCTATGGAGAGTTATTTATTTTTTTTATTTTATTTTATTTTATTTTTTTATGAAAGGGATTTGTGCATATAAAAAAAAAACCGTCGTAACGTTTGTTTTTTGACGACTTCATAAAGGGTTATCTTTTTTTAGGGTATTTAAACTATTTATTTCGGCTATGGATTATGAAGGGTGTTATATTGTATGCATGTTTTTAGTTAATTATTCAAACCATGAATCTGATGAGTAGGCTATGGATAAAACAAGTTATTATATTGTATGGTAGTTTTTAGCTAATAGTTCAAACCAAAAATATGATGATGCCTACAAAAAACCGTTAACTCGTGTCTAAGATGGAACAGAGGTTATTTTAATTATATATATATATATATATATATATATATATAACACTTGGGTTCGAATCTCACTTCCTGATGTTAACTGGAGGGGGACGATCAAAGGGTGCAGCCCTTTTGGAAAGTGCATGAAAACCATACCAAGTGTTGACCCAAGCCTTGAACACTTGA
>CAHIKZ030005106.1:1327500-1337500 GCA_903632075.3 Acanthosepion pharaonis
CAATGTCTCCAAGCAACCTGCTTTTATGGAGCCCAGACACACCTCATTAGCATGTGTGTAACGCGACTTTGCGTGACTGCACGAGACCGTGAATATTAAAAGTCACGGACGCCATTTTGAATCTTTTCTTTCCTTTCTCAACCCACAGGCCAGGCAGATGCGAGAACGTTTGTGAGGTAGGCCGTTTTATTTTCCCCACACTCCCCCCTGATCTCATGATCACAGAGTTGACAGGGAGGTTGTGATCGCTTGCGCCGGGTTCTTCTTCGAAGAGGGACGCTGCGAGCCTCATCGTTGCTTGTGCTCCTGTCTGAGGTCTGAGGGTCGAAAGACACCGCGTCCCTTGGAAGGATACTGATATCCGAGTCACTGCCTGATGGGGCTGGCGTGAACCAGAGCGATGATGCCTCACTGGTCTCAGATTCCGATTCGCTCTCATCGTCCAGCGGTGGTTGCAACTGCGTCGACGGACGCAGGTCCTTAACGTGACGGGGCACACCGTCGACCCGTACCGCCTGTGGGCTGATCACCTCAGTGACGCGTCCGATTCCGTATTTCGTGGTGCACTTGCTGTGCGGATTTTTAACCCAGACGACATCGCCTTTCTTCAGCCTCTCTCCGGTTACTTTTAGTTCCGTCAGTGGGTTGGTTTCTATGCCCTTCACTCTAACGTGGTACCTATGCATGTGTCTGCTGGCGCCGTAGAGGGTGAGACATCATCCTTCGGGGTCACGTTTTATAAGTAGACCGCCTCAGACACCGCGCAGCCCGTCCTGGCTGCGATGGTCTTGACGGTCCTGTGGTTCCGCTCGATGATTCCATTTCCACTCGGTACGTGGGCGCACCGGAACCGTAAGTGCACTCCCCAGCCATTCGCAAACTTCCCGAACTGCTCGCTGGTGAATGCGGTGCCATTGTCGGTTAATATCTCCGTTGGGGGGCCACGTTCAAGAAAGATGCTGTTTAACTGACGGATGATAGTGGCTGCATCTTGCCGACGCAGCAGTCGCCATATCGCAAACCTGGATGGACCACAATCAATGAGTGTCAGGAAATGCTCGCCGTTGTGGTGAGTAACATCTATCGCCAGCCGGCTCCAGTGGTTCCTCACGCTCAGCTGCCCTTTCTTCCAGCGAACGGGTGCTGGGTCTATAGACTGGCACGCCACGCAGCTTCTGACCACTCTCCTGACGTCTGTCTTTTTGTACTCCTGGGTCAACCAACTTGGCGAAACACAGTGTCCGCTTGACTCCAGGGTGCCCACTTTGTTGGTGGACTTCTTTGATTTGATTAAATCGAACGGGACTCACGGACGCAGCGCAGGCTGGTTGCACGGGCTCAATGGCTTTCTTAGCGGCGTCAAGCCACCTTTGCGGCACCCTCGTTAAACAATCTGTTTTGTTGAGGCTAGATTTGACCAGGGACACCTCCATTGTCAGTGCGTACTCTTGCACTAAATTCACGATCGTGTCGAGCCGTCGTCGGATAAGCATCTCGCTGGTGGCTTTAGTCCGCACCCTGGCCCTCCCGGTCAAGGTATCATAGATCCACTTATAAACGCAAGCGGAATCAGTGAACAGACGCAGGGTGGTCGACTTCAGAGGATCGCCAAGTTGATCCCCTTGATGACAGCATCGAGCTCCGCCAGGTTTATGTGCTGGAGTCCCTTTCTGGACGTAACCAGCAAGCATCTTCTACCACGGCTCCATCGTGAACTATCGATACGCCGGTTGCAAGAGAGCTTGTGTCAACCCACACAGAGGTCTTGGCTGTCAACGCACCATCTGCCCCGCGCTGGGTCTTCCTTGCGTACTCTAGCGTGGACCTCCCCTTCATCATGGTGTTGAGAGGGGCGTCGTGAACTTCGTCATCCCATCCAGTGGTGACGTCAGATGCTCTCCGCTTGATAAACACCACCGCAACACGCAGCCAGCCACCTACAGGAAGGTGTCCAACTAACTTGCCGCACAAGGAAAATATGCTTCGCCGCGTGACAACGGAGGGCATGTCTGGGAGTTCGTTTCCCCGTTTCAATACAGGACGTCATCTTCTCCCCAGACCTGTAAAACCAAGCACCCGTGCACCATCCTGTAGTCTCTCCGGTTCCTTGCTGAGGAGGCCAAAGTTGTAGAGATGCCCTTCACGCGCGCCGCAGATATGACTCCCTCGTTCACGTACACGTCATCAATATATGCAGATGTTGCCCGTTGTATGCGCTCATCCTTCGTTAGAATGGCGTCAACAATCATCTGCATAATCGATGGCGCCACATTGAGTCCAAACCCCATGCGGGTCAGGCAATACCGTTGCCCCTTGATAAGCACGGTTTGATAGGGCCACAGTGATTGGTGCACACGCACTTGAAGGTATGCCTTGCGAAGATCCAGCACAGATACATTTGATCCTGCTTGTCGCCATTCCCTTAGCTTCTCGGTACACACGTCCGCGCGGGCAGTAAAAGGGTCCACGTGCTCGTTCAGTTCTCGATAGTCGAGCACCGGCCTCACTTTTTTGTTTGTTGTGCTGGAGAACCGCCATTAGCGGGATCAGGCCCTTTGGGGCCCCAATTCCTTCTATGGATAAGGAACCAACCACCCGTTATTAATCCAGGCTCGCAATTCCTTGTCGTACTCCGCACGAGCTCGCGGGGGGATCTTATACTCCGGCACACTGTTGTACAGCTTCTCTGGCGGTTGATCGTCTGACCATTTTCAAGATACCGTCCAGGACTTTGTGCGCTGGTCGAACTCCGCACGAAAGTCAGGCCGTTCCAGCTCCATTGCTGCACCTAGAGCTAGACCTGTTTCAGTGAAACGCGCCCGACCCTCTTCGTCAACACGGACACCACCCAATTTTTTGATGACGTCCATTCACAGGAGCAGATCATAGCCGAACAGCCCTCCGTCCACGACCAGGGCTTGTACAGCTACTGCAGGCCCATCGCCGATGTTGCACGGATGACGCTCACTCCACAAGAGGTTAGCGAGCCCCTGCCAACAGTCAGAACTGGAATACTTTTCTTGTCCCACGTGTCAAAACATGCCTTGCGCACAAGGGTCTGGGTGCACCCGGTGTCAACAAGCGCGAAGCGCTCACGCCCGTTAATCCGCACGCTCACTGCGGGTAGCGCCTTGTTCAGCGGCGATCTGGGGAGAAGACTGGCGCTGAAGCATCCCCTTGCCCGTTTCCCGGACAGCTTCTTGCTACGTGGCCCAGCTTGTCGCACCTGTAGCAACGCATACGTCTCCGTGTTCCTCGGTTATGCGTATCCTTCGCACCGCTTCGGCAGTCTTTGGAGAAGTGGTTCAGTCCGCCACACTTATAGCACCTTATGTCCTCAGTTGGCGGTGCGGGTGCTTCCACAGCTGCTGAGGCCGGCTCCGTGTCATCTTTAGAATATTCCGGACTCTGGCCAGTAATTCGTCTAGCCCCAGCTCATTGAGCCTTGACGATGCTCGTAGCAGTCGACTTGCGTTGTCTGGGAGTCCTGCCAGAAAGGCGCATCCTAGGATTTGGTCGCTTGCTCCACCGAACGGTGCGGCCAGCTTCCTCAAATCGGCCAGAAAGACATCTACTGTTTCATCCGGTCCAAGCCGTCGTTCGGTAAACTGCCTCCAGGCGACAAAGGGGTCCGCACCAAATGCTGCGTATAGAGCTTGTTTTATTTCCTCCAAGTCTGCGTCATCCCTTAGCTGCTGATACACAGCGTAAGCTCCTTTGGTGAGTCTAAGAGGGATAACCAGTGCGGGATCTTTAATTTTACACAGCTGGCAGACCTGCTCGGCCTTTTTCCCACCACTCGACCACAGACGGGCCAGCGGGGGAGCCTTCGAACTCTGGTATTAACTTCAAGTCGAATCTGTCCATGCTGTAATAATTGCCGAAATAGCTTGTAGCAAATGAGTCGACTTAAACAGTGTAAGGGACGCAACTCTTTCCGTCTGAAAATGTCTGACACGCTGCAACGCAAAACGATGTACACCAAGCACGGGTGAAATGTTGGTCTGCCAATGTCTCCAAGCAACCTGCTTTTATGGAGCCCAGACACACCTCATTAGCATGTGTGTAACGCGACTTTGCGTGACTGCACGAGACCGTGAATATTAAAAGTCACGGACGCCATTTTGAATCTTTTCTTTCCTTTCTCAACCCACAGGCCAGGCAGATGCGAGAACGTTTGTGAGGTAGGCCGTTTCTATTTTCCCCACACTTTACATACTACTGTTACTGTACATCTATTGTATTCATTACTGTACATCCTTTTTTACGTAAAGTAATAAATTAATGCGATTTGCATGTCGGGATCACTAAGATCAAGCAGACACGGAAGTTTAAATATCTGGGAAGCGTCTTGACACAGGATGGTAAGTGCGACACTGAGATCTGTAGACATATCAGGATGGCCAAGGACGCATTCCAAAAGCTGGACAGAGTATTGCAAAACAGGAGGATTTCTTTGGTAACAACGAAAAGAGTACTGAGCTGCTACGTAACATCTGTCCTCCTATACGGCAGTGAATGTTGGAAGGTCTCCTCAAAGATGAAGAGATTCGAGGTGACGGAGGTGTGGTTTTACAGAAGGATGGTGGGGATGTCATAGACCGAGCATGGTGTGAGAAAAGATGAGATCTTAGAGAGGTTGTTAACAAGGAGGAGGCTTATACTTGACATCAGGAAGAGGCAGCTGAAGTTTCTGAGACACATAACGAGGAAGGAGGGCTGGAGAATCTGATACTTACGGGTCGAATAAAGGGAAATAGAAACAAGGGAAAGCAAAGAGTGACATACTAGGCGAGCTTGAGCAGGTGGATGACAGAACGTGATCTGGGGGAGGAAGCAGAGGGAAGGAATTTGTTGAGAGCTGCAAGTGATAGAAGAAGGTGGAGAGCCATGATGACCTAAATCCTGAAAGGACATGGCACATAAAAAGAATTGAAAGAATGAATTATTAATTTTTTTTAACACTTACACTATAATCAAATTATGCGTAAACTATAAATGTTTATTCTACGAGGTAAGAAATAGGACTGAGCGGGATGATGCATTGTTCGTCGCATCACACTACATCTAATGAGATGAAACTGCATATATACAGTGCTGTTCGATAAAAGTGACTCACCTGATTTTTCTTTTACTAAATGTTCTCTTTTACGATGAAACAAAAGTTGAGCTAAATTCAAAGGATAAGCGATCTAAAACCCGAAGAAGAAGCTTTGAAAGCTCTTTGAATTTAGCAGTAAGTACTGTCAAGCATCCGTTCAGTATAATGTTCTGGGGATGCTTTTCTTTTCATGGAACTGGTTTCTTAAAACCTATTGAAAAGACCCTCAGGAGCGAGCAGTACAAGAGAATTTTAGAGTCTTGTCTGCTCCCTTCTGCTGAAAGGGTGCAAATCGACCCCATTAAACCTCATTTTCATGCAGGATAATGCTTCCTGTCACAAATCAAAATTAATGAAGGAATACTTTGATGAGAAGCAGATGAGTGTTATGACATGGGAGCACTAATCTCCAGACCTCAATCCCATCGAAAACTTATGGAGCATTATAAAGTACAGGCTCTCGAGAAATCAGTTGAGCAACATGCTCCATGTTGGACTCTCGCTAGAAAATGTTTCTGGCGCGACACAGAGTACCAACTTTCCAAGCTGTTTTGCTTAATAGTACTAAGATCAGATATAATCCCGGAGTCTGTCGTCCAATATATCATACCATTTTGGAATCAGGCCGACGCCGTGAGCAAATTAAAAACGTTCAGGGCTCGATCCAGATCCGAAAGCATGAAATTTTGGATTCCAAAGTTTGAATTACTGCAGTTCTTTTCGGATTCCGTCATTTTGGCTTGGCTTCTACTAATCATAACAATTAAAGGGACACGACTCTCTAACTTTCAATATCTCATGTTCAAATGAAAACAAATATGGTTCTCAAATTACAGTGTTTCAAAATGAAAATGATCGTGTTCTTAACTTTATTCCTAGAGGCCGTAACCCAACATAGCGTGCCATTTTGGAATCAGGCCAATTCTAGAAGGAAATTAAAAACATTAGGATTCGGATCAGGAACCGCAATCCTGAAATTTTATGGATTCACAAGTTTTCTTGATTACGATAGTTTTCGGCGATTTTTGACGTTATTTATTGCGATTAAATTTTTTATACGATAAAAAAGAAATAATTGAAATAAGACGGAAAGAAATGACCTACGTACATCAAATTAATAATTGTAATACACGCACACACACACACACACACACACATATATATACATATATATATATATATATAATTATTTACTTATATATATATATATATATATATATATATATATATATAAGAAGAAGAAGACGGTGATTTTAATTATCCATTTTAAAATGCTCTGTAATCTACATTGAGCTCTTCTTGGATTTACATCCTCCTCGGAATTTTCACTTCCACTCACGAACTCGTAAAACGTATATATATATATATATATATATATATATATATATATATATATATATATGATAAGAAGATAGAGACTTTAATTATCCATTTAACTTATAATTAATTCGTGATAATGAAAGTCTCCGTCTTATTATCATTAAAATGCTCTGTAATCTACATTCAGCTCTTATTGGATTTACATTCTCCTCGGAATTTTCACTTCCAGTCACGACATCGTAAAACGTATATATATATATATATATATATATATATATATATATATATATATATATATATATATATATATTGAACAATAAAAAAATTATTTAAAATTAAAATCTTCAGACACACTGGGTTGTAGATTAATATTTTTTTTTTTTTTTATTATTATTTCATTTAGATTCCTCGACTAGTTTAGGCCAACATGGCCATCATCGGGAGGAGAAATATTTCTGCTTGCTAAACTACAGAAATGAATGTCTTGATGGAGAAAATGAACTTTTGTCTGTAGTTTTCATTTGTTTTTTTTATTTTTTTATCTTTTTAACATGAATCTTTTAACATTCCTTGTGTTGGTCAAACATTCTCTTTTAAGTTGTTATTTGAGATAAGAGCTGAATGGATCTATGCTTCTCTGAATTCCCGTGGTCAGTTTGACAGTTTTATTGGTCCTGGAGAGGGGATGTGTCTCTGTTAAGTGTTTTTGTGTGTGTTATTTGGTTCTTAGGGCGTGAGTGAGTATGATACGTGTAAGCGTGTATATTGCTGTAGGTGTGTGTTATCATTTGGCTCATTAGGGAGTGAGTGAGTATGATGCGTGTAAGTGTGTATATTCGTGTGGTTGTGTGTATAAGTGTGAGGCCTCAACACTTCCGTAAGAATGCCTGTCTTGTGTGGGTGAGAAATGTGGGTAGGTTTTGATTTGTTGAGTTATATATTAGTACTATCTATATTGTGAAATTTATGGTTTAGCCCGGCTGGATATTGTGTTATTTGACGTTGTATCCACTTATTTTCATGGATCTCTAAAATCTTTCTAATGTTATCTGCTCTGAACTTTTCTATTCTCTCAGTTATAGTGAATTTGGCATGGGTTTTGAAATCGTGTTTTTCCAGGCGGACATGTTGTTCTACAGGTAATAATTTTTCATGAGGAGTCGACTTAATATATATATATATGCCGATGGCATATATATATATATATATATATATATATATATATATATATATATATATCACTGTCATTCGAATTTACATATATATATATATATATATATATATATATATATATATATATATATATGCGGATGTCAGTGAGTTACATTTTTTCAACTTTACCCCAAGAGGCCAGCTCCATGAGCAAATGAAAAACATTCCGGGTCGGAACCTGACCCTATACAATCTTGAAATTTGGGATTCCCAAATTTTCATTACTGCGATTGTTTTCGACGATTTTTAAGCGATTTTTTCGCGATGAAATTTTTTATACGATAACAATTTTTTATAACTTGGAAATAAATTTGAAAATAATCGAAATTAATTGTGAAATCCAACGAAAGTCACCAACGCAATAAAAATAATTGTTTGTACGGCAGATAAGGACCTACGTACAATCAACTGCCTTTAAATTAAGTGGCGACAGTAGAATTATTGTTGAACATTTAAAGGGTAAGCTTAAAAATTAATGCAATTCTTAAATGCTGTGAATACATGTTCAGAACTCCTGTAATTTATTGTTGCATCTTGCATCTACCTCCCCTACCGATTGTGAATAAGGCCCCATCAAGAACACTCTACTCACGGCTTTTTGATCTCTTATATATATATATATATATATATATATATATATATATATATATATATATATAATTATTTATTTAAAATATGATTCCAACTTGCGACCTAAGAGGTCTCATGTTTCAAAACAAGCCGAAAACTTCAATATGATTATTTGAATTAAACTGAGTTAAAGAAAGCTCTGTTCCTTCTTCAAGCGAAATTTTTTTTGGAATAACTTATTTCAGAAATTTACGTGTTTTAATCAAAATTTCCATGGTAACAGCTCGGGCGAATTGTTTAAATTCGGTAGGCGTGTGTTGGGTGTTAATAATAAGTATCAGTATAGAGTTACTTTCATAGATGTCAAGTCAGGGTCAGGTGGGCGTGTCTAAATTTGAAACGGAAGATATTTTAGCCTAGTCTGGCTTACGTGTCTATGGAGATTTATTTATTTTATTTCTTTATGAAAGGGATTTGTGCATATAAAAACTGCCGTAACTTTTGTTTTTTGACGACTTCATAAAGGGTTTTCTTTTTTTAGGGTATTTAAACTATTTATTTTGGCTATGGATTATAAAAGTTATTATATTGTATGTTTGTTTTTAGCTAATCATTCAAACCATAGATTTGATGACGACGACAGAAAACCGTTAACTCATGTCTATTGTTTAATAGCTTATTATTATTTAGAAACTTAATAATATGCAGCTTCTCATGGAGGCACAAAGGGCATGGGTCATCCCAAGTTTTACATGTTCTAGTCCTGTTTATGTCGCGAGTTGGAATCATATTTTTAAATAAATAATTATATTTATGCTCTACATTTGTATCGAGCACTATTTTTAAAAAATAATGACTAAAATACTAAGGAACTTTGGATCTACCTAACCAGTTCTTTCTTATTTTCTATATATTTTCATATATATATATATATATATATATATATATATATATATATATATATATATATATATATATATATATATAACAGACACAGACACACACACGCACATATATATATATATATATATATATATATATATATATATATATATATATACAGGGTGTCCATAAAGTTCGTGTGCTCTTTTAAAAAATTTATAACTTTATTTGTATTTGCGATAGAAATAACCTGTAAAAAATGTTATAAAGTTTAATGTACCTAGTTTTAAGTATAGCTAAAATGTAATTTCAGGCATTACTGTAAATCAGTTGGCAAATGTTTTCCGTGAAGTGCAAAATCGTATTACCCTTTGTATTGCTAATGATGGAGGACATGTGGAAATTTAAATAAAATTTCAATAAAACCGTAAAATATATACATTTACTTATTTCTAATCCTTTTTACAAATTATTTCTATCGCAAATACAAATAAAGTTATACATTTTTAATGTGCAAACGAACTTTATGGACACCCTGTGTATATATATATATATATATATATGTCTGTATATATAATAAAAACATTGAGCTCTCTGCAATTACGCTAATGTGTTGAAAGTGAAACTAATTTGTAGTTATATTAAATATAATATATATATGTAGTTATATTAAATATAATATATATTATATATTACATTCAAATTCGTACGAAGACACTCTACGAATCTTGCTGATACCATGAATTCCAATACCACCTGCCAGAGTGTCCGGTCATCGGCAACTAAACCAGTTCCCCGACCAGGTTTTTTTCTAAAGAGTAACATAAAATACAAGACCTGTGAAAGAGTGGACGGGCTTTCTTTTAATGTGAACGGCCATCTATCATAATGGGGTAGACTTGACTCCATTGCGGC
>CAHIKZ030005106.1:1342500-1370000 GCA_903632075.3 Acanthosepion pharaonis
CTTTCACTGGTTTTCAGACTTAATGAATTCAAGCGCCGTACGAGGCTGGCATCCCGCTCTCACCCTTACACTGTAGAAACTTTTAAATGTAGCCGTCTCTTCTACTTCAATAGCTTCATACCTCGCACCTCTCGCCTGTGGAACACCCTTCCCAATTACTGTTTCCCTGATAGCTATAATCTCCAACTATTCAAATGTAATGTCAATCGACACCTCCAGTTGCCTTGATCTACCCACTATCCTTCTCCTCATCCTTTCTTCTATCACTCCTATCTGCTCTCGCTCCAAATCTTCCGCAACCCCCTGCATTCTAGTGGCTTCACGCCTTGCTCAGGGCGTAATGCTTAAAAAAAAAAAATTGATGATATTGAAACGCCAGTGTTCTTACGGCAGGAGAAGTTAAGCACAATTGAGCCTAATCACTACCGAGAGGGGTGACCACTTGTAAATATAAGGTAGTTTTAGCTTGAATGTACTGATGGTGTAATGGATAATGGCTCGGAATTGTTAAACGGAGAGCCAAGTTCTAATTCTCGTTCGGTTAGTTAGATTTTCTTACACACAAATACCCATGGAAATCCACACCGTCAGCCCAACAGATATGATTAATTTGTAAGAGTTCTATCACTACACCATTATTATCCCCCTCCCACCCCCAAAAATCTCACAATCTAAAAGTATTTTTTGTTTTTTGATAACCTGCAAAGTGTTGAAAGCCGTAAAACCGAATCAACCAAAAATCAATTGAAACACTTGATAGAGGATTTTGTTTTTGTGAGCATTCCATATATTAACAAATATGCCGTCAGCATATGCCCTCCATCGTCCGTACACTGGCCCCAGTACGAAAAATAGGAACGCTGTTTAGTTTGGGAAAAAGATACATTTATCAGTAATCTCGCACGAATGGTACTGACTGTTGATGGTTAAACCGACTAGCTCGCTAAATATTACCCTCACACCTGTCTCAGTTATGTGCCATGCGTGATACACGCTTAGGCGATCATGTATCTTTCGATATATGACTGACGAGGCAGATTTTTCCCGCAGTAGGATGCCATTTCTTTCTGCAGTAGACCAGTTGCCATCGAAAGCTATAGAACCCGGTTTGTCCTGGTATTTACCCATATCTAGAGTGGGGTGGGGGAGAGAAGAAGAGGATTCATGCCTTTCCCAAGGGTATTAGCACGTAAGTGAATTTCAGTCAGTTATGTGCCATGCGTGATACACGCTTAGGCGATCATGTATCTTTCGATAACAGAAAACAGAATCTACATCACTTGAGGACTACCAACAGCAGCAACACCTAAAATGGATAACACATGTAACTCGAAGAGAAAATAATGACATAATCATGATGTTAACATTCGACACTACTTCAAATTAAGCGTTAGTCTACCCCTCCCCATCATAAACACTGAGAAGATTTTTATATTCTCGTATATTTGTACGTGTGTAGGGGGAATGTCTCTTGTCGTCATCACCTTTGTGTGGATCGGTGAGACGTATCAGTCAGTTATGTGCCATGCGTGATACACGCTTAGGCGATCATGTATCTTTCGATACATGACTGACGAGGCAGATTTTTCCCGCAGTAGGTTGCCAATTATTTCTGCGGTAGAACAGTTGCCAGCCAATGGTATAGAACGCGGTCTATCCTGCTATTTACCCATAGCTAGGGGGGGAAGAAGAGGATTTATACCTTTTTACAAGGGTATTAGTACGTGCGTGAATGTAATGGCTTCGACTGGAATTCGAACTCGTCTCCCCGATTCCTCAATGCGAGCCGCTATCCATTATTCCACCGTACCTCCTAAAGTTGACGGAGTCAGCCACCGGATATCGAAACCCGGGATTAAACCAGAGATCTTCAGATCTTCAGTAACCTATAAGTTTTTTTTCTTTGTATGTTATTACTGCGGGACCATCATACCAAAACCCACAATAATAACATACAATAGAAAAAGAAAAAAGAAATCTTCTTGGTCAGACCAGCTTTCTAGAAACCCCTATCTTAATTCTATTTGTCCTTCATTTCGTCAGTTAGGTCCTTAGTTTGCATGACCCTTACGCCCTGCCAATACCACCGCGCGAAAACACGGAAATGACATCCCAGAGAAGTTACTTAGTTCCAATGAAAAAATAAAAGAAAACAAAGTCAGGTGGAAGAAAGTTGTCAATTCAAAATATTTTCATTTGTACCCACTTCTTAGTGTCCAGCATTTATATGTAATATTGTTATTTAAAAATGTTGTTAAAGTTGATAAGCACAAATATCTAACGACGCAATAGTGGGTTCGATGGATGGTTTGCTGTCGTAGAACTCGCCATGAGCTTACGCAATCATTAACAGAAGTGTTAAGATGCATATAGAAAAACTGCCTCGTCAGTCATGTATCGATTTTTTCCGCAGTATGTTGCCAATTCTTTCTGCGGTGGACCAGTTGCCATCCAAGTCCATAGAACTGTCCGGCTATTTACCCTTAGCTGGGGAGGAGAGAAGAAAAGGATTAATCAAGAATAATTATGGAAACCCCCATCGGCACTGACAAGATTTTTATATTCTCGTATATTTGTATTCGTGTAGGGGGAATGTGTGTTGTCGTTATCACCTCTGTGTAGATCGGTGTGACGCATCAGTCAGTTATGTGCTATGCGTGATACACACTTAGGCAATCATGTATCTTTAGATATATGACTGACGAGGCAGATTTTTCCCACAGTAGGTTGCCATTTCTTTCTGTGGTGGACCAGTTGTCATCCAGTGGTAGGCGGTCATGTATCTTGCAAAGGGTTGAAAGCCATAAAACCAATACAAAAAGAAAAAAAAAGATCGGACCAGCTTTTGTAGACCCCCCCCCCTCATAATTCTGTTTGCCCTTCATATCGGCATATAGGAAATTCGTGAAATTTCCACGGGTCTGTCTAGTCTAAGTAAGTGATAAAACACCCCCGGTAATATTTTTCGAAAAAAAAACAAACAAAAACAAGTCAAAATTAGAATAACAAAAACTTGTATTTTTTATTTCCTTGAACTATTCTTAAACTATTCTATACTTAAACTTATTCTATACTTAAACTATTCTATTAGTTCTATTACTACACTATTACTACTACTATTGTTATTGTAACCAAAATACTACTAAAAATATTACTAATGCTACGACGGATAATAACGATACTGTTGGCGATAATGATGATATTGATCAAAATACATTTCAGATGTTAGATTTCACCTTCATTCCAAAATGGCTGAAGAAATTAGCGCCTGGGGCCAATTTGTTTACTCTTCAGTACTGGGGATGCAATGGTCTTTTGTCCCAGCAAGTATTTGTTTGAGAGTAAATATTTAAAGGCTGACTCCCTTGCTTGCCAAAAGGAGACATTAGACAGGAAATAGTGTTGTAAAAAAAAAAAGAAGAAGCCCCCCCTCCCCAAAAAAGAACCCTGAGAAAAGATGTGAAAGAAAAGAAGCTATAATTTTAGAAAGAAAATAAGTGAATTGTGAAGCGATCGTGAAAAATCGTCACTCCCTCAAACGAAACAGTTTTAATGAGACATTTCTTAAACGAAGAAAAAAAATCGAATTCAACAGATCCCCGGTAGGTGAGACCTGACAAAACACTGGAGTGGACTTGTCATATTAGGAATATACGTTTGCTTTTTTTTCTATTTTTTTGTAATATCGGATTTTGCCATTTTTGATCTTACATACTGCAACTTTCCTATATAAATATATATATATATATATATATATATATATATATATATATATATATATATATATATATATATATATTTAATTTAAGTTATGAAGAACTTGGTAAACCGAATGGGTAATTCCAAGGAGGATGAAATCCTAAGAGCTCAATGTGAATACAGAGCTAATATTTAATGAAAAACAGACCACTTTAATGTACCATTACAATAATTTATTTCACCAAAATCCTTTTTAAATGACTCCGGATCATCAGGTAACACTTCCAACAACGAAATGAAAGGAAAAATGGGATTAGAAATTGATGGGTAGTGTAATTTTTGTAATTTAACAGGGGGGTGAGCGTGGTAGGTAAAGAGACAAGATAGAGTATAGGGAGGGATTAATTTCATATCTCTCTTAAGCATGCTTTATATTGGGGTAGGAAGAGTGACCGAACCTTGACCTATTTAGATGGTTAAATTAACGGAATGTAGGAATGGGAGAGGAGAAAAGAAAAGGAAAAAAACAGAGGAGACAGACGACAGTAATACAGAGAGGGGGAGAGGGAAGTGAATCGAAATTCTTTTTTCGTTGTTGGAATTGTTACCTGATGATCCGGAGTCCTTTAAAAAAGATTTTGGTGAAATAAATTATTGCAATGGTACCTTAAAGTGGTCTGTTTTTCATTAAATATATATATATATATATATATATATATATATATATATATATATATATATATATATATATAGTTAAATTCCTAGACCAATTCTGTGGACAAGACAGATTGGTATAAAATGACAATTGGAAAAAAATCTTAGTTTTGCCGACGCGTTTCGTCTTCCGACTTTTTCAAGGCACAAATGAAATCGAAATGTTTTTGTTGTAGTAACATTAAAAAATACAAATTTAAAAAGATAGACGCTTCTGTCTAAGCTTTTGTTTTCTGGTTAATTTAAATTACCTTTAAGGGATTATTTCCAATTATCATTTTGTACGAATCTGTCTTGTCCACAGAATTGATCTGGGAATTTAACTATATTGTCGACATGGGAAAAAAAGGGCAGAGAGCAACCCAGACGAGGCTATGCCGTTTGGAGAGGTAAACAAACTCAACCCCGTGAATGCGGGTTCTACGGGGAATTTTTGCCCGAGCCAAGGAACTCGGTTCTGCCCCACATAAAAATCGGTCTTGTGCCACATCCTGACATGTAGGGAGCTTGGTAAATGCCATATTGCAACCGTCACTAAAGCACTCTACACAAACTGGAAGTTGTGGAGAGCAATGAACTTCTACATTCGAAAGTATCATTAACTAAATTTTGTGGAATTAAATATTTACATAATGGCTAATTTAGTTTTGATGGATGTTTAATTAGGGAATTTATTTATTTTTAATTTTCTATTGGTAGACATCAATCATG
Organism: Acanthosepion pharaonis; assembly: GCA_903632075.3. Lineage (NCBI taxonomy): Eukaryota > Metazoa > Mollusca > Cephalopoda > Sepiida > Sepiidae > Acanthosepion > Acanthosepion pharaonis. Next base: position 1,347,625 of record CAHIKZ030005106.1, read on the forward strand.
GCAAAATTGAAATTAATTTTGAATGAAGGAAAGTGGCAATATTTTGGATTAAAACCTGCTTTAATAAAGCAAGAGTAATTTTTATATTTTTTCTTTACGGATTTGTGAATTTTTTTCAAGACAGAAATTGTATAAAAACATTCGAATTATTGTAATGTTTCAGATTTTTTAATCAATTATCCATATTTTTTATAAGATAAATTACATCCGTGTCCTGGGTTAGACGATAAGTTACATCTGATAGCAAGCTCTTTGATCAGAATGTTTTGAACGGCGTAGAACCACCTCTTAATTGCTGGTGTTCCCAGATCCACCCTGCCCCTAAGTGGTAGCACCTGTCAGGGACATAACTGTAGATAAATAGTTAACCACCACCAAAAAAGGGGTCAAAACACGATGAAAATATAAAAATAGGTTTTAATACCAGCAATATAGATAGATAGATAGAAAAGATTTTAATAAATATTACCAGTAATAAAAACAAAACAAACCAGTATATACTGAGATAGATAGATAGATAGATAGATATGAAGTGACCAAGAGAGACATACAGATATGAAGAGACCAAGATAGATAGAAGATAGATAGATAGATAGATAAGATTTTAAAAGATATTACCAGCAATAAAAATCTTGTCGGCATTAAATAACCCATTAAGTTTGATATGCCGTAAAACAAACCAAATCAATATATACTGAAATAGATAGATAGATAGATATGAAGTAACCAAGGGAGACAGACAAACATTAAAAGACCAAGATGTAGATAGATAGATAGAAAGGATAAAAATAAATATTACCAGCAACAAAAATCTTGTCGGCATTAAAGAAGCCATTGATGTTGATATGCCGTAAAACAAAACATAGCAAACCAAACCATATATTTTATATAGTTAGTAAACATTTTTGATATCTACCTTCTTAAAATTAGAAAAATATAAATCTTCTAGTGATGCGTTTTTATTACGATTCAGTAATTCGTTTCTTTCTTAACAGAAATAATCATAATCTATTCTATAGCAAGTGAAATGGTTGATGACAGTTAATGTAAGAGCGAAGTAATATTTTTTTGCAGTTTAAACTCGATCTTGCTTTATTGGCAAGTGTAAATCATTACCGGTCAAGGGACATAACTTTTACGAAGAATAAAGAAGGCAAAACATTTTTTTTTCTTAAATAACAGAGGTATTAAACTGACACATGACATACGTAGTGGAAGGATTGTCAGGACGATTCGATTTCGCATTTATGAACAATTATTAAAAAAAAGTGAGAGAACGCGAAAAGAACAGATGAAAATAAGAAGAGATGTCGGAAGGAAAAATTTTGGAAAAAGAAAAGTTGAAGAGATGGGGTGGGGTTAAAACGAAAGAGAGGAAAACTTCGAATGAAAGAAGGATGCAAGAGAAAAATATTAATGACAAGAATGAAAATAATGACAGAAAGAAAAAAATGAAAAAAAATGTGGAAATGGGAATTTTAAAATTAATAAATAAAAAGACAAAGAAAGTACTTCGAACGATGAAAATTACTTGTGAAAAGGCATAAGACGTTGCTGTAGGACGTAGTGGCAAGAAATTATTAATTAAAATAGGGGAAGTATACCATTAAATTCACACAATTACTATACAAATATATATATATATATATATGTGTGTGTGTGTGTATGTATGTGTGCTTGTGTGTTTGTGTGTGTGTGTGTGTGTGTGTATGTATGTGTGCTTGTGTGTGTGTGTGTGTGTGTGTGTGTGTAGGCAGCAAATTCTCCTTTAAGCCGTGTCTTATTGAATAAATTAAAGACATTATGTCTGCTAATTTTAAACAAAATCCGTTCATACTCACGAATAACCTTCCGTATATTGATGTTAAAGGATGAAAGAAATGTGGTGTAGCGGTTTAAATTTCTTTTACTTTCATTTCCCAAGTACTTTCGATCTTCTTCCAATATCATCTACAGTGGTGCAAGTAGTACAAAACTATATGTTGTTCATTAATATAAGTATTTATACAAAGTTGTGCGATGTTATCATTTTGCTTTTTTAAATGCAAAACGGTTGACAATGTGCTGAGAACAAGTTTGTATAAATACTTTTACTAATGAAAACCATATTCACTATTGGCGAGTGAACAAGTAAATATATATAAAGACATGTGTCATTAAATAATTTAGAAAATTTTTTTCTATATATTTTAATAGGATCCTCTCCTAATTACGGACAAATGTCTTAGTATCCTTATTAAAGGAAGAAAGAAAATTGACATTACGATGCATATTCTTTTTTATTCCGAGTACTTTCAACATTAGCAAAATGTCCTCATCAGAGTGTTGTTTTCTATAAGACAAAAAAAAATGTGTTCATCTTTTTTCTGAGATAAAATTCTTGTGTTCATGTGAAAAAATAAATTTTTACTTGAGAAGTGAAAAACGCTAACGTTATATATTTTATAATTTAACACACACACACACACACACACATATATATATATATATATATATATATATATATATATATATATATATATATAAGTTTATGTATGAATCTTATTCTTCTTTCCCCAGCTATGTGTAAATAGCAGGAGAGACTGGGTTCTATAGCCATGGATGACAACTGGTCTAGGACAAGGCCAACTCTGAATTCAAAACCCGCGGAGGGTTGTTTGGGGACCTTGTGGCATGTAGTGCACCAGGTTTCTGTATTCGGCCCTTCAAAAAGTGTGGATGGTCCTGCACGAAACCTTCACCACTATAATCAAATCTCATGTGCTGTTGTCAGGCTGTCGGTTTCCTAGGAACTGATCTGCTTGACCCTCATATGCCGAATTCGATGGGAGAGTATATATATATATATATATATATATATATATATATATATATATATATATATATGTGTATAGTTAACTGGGGCAAGAAATGGCTTGTATATTTTTATTTAAACATCAGAGAGAACCTTTACTCCCTGTCATCATCATGACTAATGTTACTCTCCAGGAAATCAATACTCTACGCCCTCTTGGCCTCACGTTTTCCCACTAACTTGAAGTGGAGCGACTACGTTGAATCAATTGCTGCATCTACTGCAAGAACAGATGCCTCACTGTGTACGGCCAGAAAATGTTTCTCGTCAAATCTCATCTTACGCATTTAAAAAATCTACCATTCATCCGTGTATTAACTACTATTGCTATACCTGTCTGGGGCTTCTGTCTTACATATCGAGATTGTTGACAAAATCCAAAGAAAGATCTGTAATGTCATCGATCCTGACCATCTTGACGTCAGTTACTTTCTCTCCTCTCTCCAAATATTTTCATGGAAATCGCCTGACGAACTTTTTTTTCTGGTACCTACACTATATGAATTTAAACGTGCTACTAGATTGGCAATTAGGTCCCACACGTTTACTGTTAAAATAGCTAAATACAAATGCCACTTCTACGCGAACAGTTACTTTTCTCATACTTCCCAACTTTGGAAATCCATTACGTTTACTTGATTCCCTGTTAACTACAATCTTCAAAAATTTAAATGCAACGTCAATTGCCATCGTCAGTTTTCTTGAATCCCGTTTACCTGTTATTGACACTAACTCCAAATATACAATTCCCGGCCAATGGATTGAATTCAGAAATTTTAATGTCAACAAATCCGAACAGTTCTAAATAAGAACTGGTGGAGATATCCCTGGACATGTACAATGGAAGGAGAAAAATCTATAGTTGTTGGTTAAATAACTAGTTCAATTTGAAACTCCCTGCAGGTATTCCGGATAGACATACGCCTTATGAAGTCTGGAGAATACAGCGGCCGAAATATTGTGGGAACACGAACAAATATGAGGAAAATAGCATGTAAATAATATGAATGAAGCCCAGAGAATACAGCGGCCGAAATATTGTGGTAGCACCAACAAAGATGAGGACAATAGACAGCATGTAAAGAATATGAATGAAGCCCAGAGAATACAGCGGCCGAAATATTGTGGTAACACCAACAAAGATGAGGACAATAGACAGCATGTAAAGAATATGAATGAAGCCCAGAGAATACAGCGGCCGAAATATTGGGGTAACAGGAACAAAGATGAGGACAATAGACAGCATGTAAAGTGTATAAATAATTTAGAAAGAGAACACATTATCTTAAAGAAAAATACTCACAAGACAGACTGAGGGAAAGTCAGACAGAGAAAAAAACCTGTAACATACTTGATGGGATTGAATAAATGGATGTCAGAACAGGGTTTCGGAGAAATAATAAAAAGACAATGAAATATCAATCGCCATCTTCAGTCTTCTTGAATCCCGTTCATCATTTGTACTGCTCTGTTATCGACACTAAGTCCAAGTATACACTTCCCGGCCTAAGGATTGAACTCACAATTTTACTGTCACCAAATCTGATTAGTTCTAATTACGATTTGGTATATATATCCTTAGAAAGTTGCAGTAGGATAAGGAGAATAATCTACACCTTTGTATTGAATAACGAATTCAATTTGGAATCCCCTGCAGGTTACCGGCATACTCCTGATGAAGTCAAGACAACACAACAACAGAAATATTGTGATAACAGCAACAAAGATGAGGACAATAATTGAGAAAGAGAATACATGATCTTTAAAGAAAAGGAGATCATATATTAAAAAGTAATATGCACTAGTCACCGTTTACTGTTATTGTTTCAGGCCAGGAAAACTACAGTAATATTGGATTCATAAGCAAATTATAAGAATTCAATTGTCGTCCAGAAAAAAAGAAGGCAACATTTGTTTTATAGAAATATAAAAAAAATATAATAGGAGATATGAAAAAAGAATAATCAGAAAGCATTTGTCGAGGGTGGGGAGTAGCCATATTGGGTAAATGAGTTGACCAAAAAAAAAAACATAACGGTAGGCAAATCATCTAGAAATAGTTTCAAAGAAAAAAGTAGCCAAAGAAGAAAGAAAATACTTCGGAAAGTAAAATTGAAGAAGAAAGAAGAAAAGCTAACGGATGTTAAAAAAAAAAAAAAAAAAGAAAGAGTCCAAAGGAAAAAAAAGAGAATAAGAAAAAAGATCGACATAAATAAAAAAAAACCCAAAAAAAACATAAGAATTCTTAGAAACCAAACAAAATAAAGGCCAAAAAGAAAATGTCCAGAATTGAAAAGGCATAGCATAATCAAAGCTTAAATGAAAGAGAGTTTCAATGGAAGTCGGGCGAAGTGAAAGATGTCTTTGATATAATTAATGGGCACAAAAGAAGGTAAATCCATTTCTTATTAAATACCGGATAGCAAAAAATCAATACATCAGGCCTTACCAATCAGCAATGCCGACATCGTTTTGGACCTCGGCATGGCATTCAGGACGCGTGATATGCTCTCCTTTCCAATTCATGACGTTAGTGTGCCATGAGATAAGCACGAATCTACAATCTGTACATTATGTTTATGTTATATAACAAAAGCATATATATTTACTATATATATATATATATATATATATATATATATATATATATATATATATATATATATAATTGGTCGTGATAATTGTAGGGAAGTTATAAATCCTAAGAGAACTGAATGTAAGAACAGAGCAAATATAACAATAAATACAGAATCCTTAAACATCCGTTCAGGAGATAGTTTCGTGGACTCAGACATCCATCTCTTCAGGTTTTTATTTAGTAAAATTTGGTCTGAAGTGTGGACGTCTGAATCCTCCACGAAATATACTATCACCTGAATGGATCTTTAAGGATTCAGTATTCATTATATATATATATATATATATATATAGATAGATAGATATAAAAGTGGACATTGAATTCAACACCCAGCGTCATGACCTGATGATTGTCAATAAGCATGAAACAAACTGTCACCCTATATAGCTTAAAACTATATTTTATCATATATATATATATATATATATATATATATATATATATATATATATATATATATATATATATGTAAAATGACATGTCTCATTGAATAATTTAGACAACATTGTCTACTTATTTTCAAAAGGAAAAATAAACCCTGATGATGACAATGTACTAACGTCGAAAGTACTCGGAATAAATAAGTATATATCAACAAAGAAATTTTCTTACTTCATTTAATAAGGACACAAAGAAACTTGTCCGTAATTACGATAGGATCCTGTTGCAATAAGTAGACAAAACTTGTTTAAATTATTCAATGAGGCATGTTATAAGGAAAACACGCTGCCACAATAATACGCTATATATATATATATATATATATATATATAATTAATATATATATATATATATATATATATATATATATATATATATATATATATATATATATATATATATATATATATAAAAACAGACCACTTTAAGGTACCATTATAATAATTTATTTCACCAGAGTCCTTTTAAAGGACGCCGGATCATCAGATAGCACTTCCAAAAATGAAATGAAACGAAAAATTAAATTAAAATTGATGGGTGGTGTAAGTTTTTGTAATTTAAGAGAGAGTGTGAAAGAGACATGGTAGAGTATAGGGAGGGATTAATTTCATATCTCTCTCAAGCATACTTCGTATTGGGGGAGGAGGAGTGACGAGACCATGACCTATTTAGATGGTTAACTTAACGGAAGTGATATATTGAATTGGGAGGGGAGTAGGGAGAAAAGAAAAAGGAAAAAGAATGAAGAGGAGGAGGGAAGTAAAGGAAAAGGGCTGTAATGGGGTTTTAGCAATTTATGTAAAGAATAGATTTTAATGCTTGATAGAAATTTAGATGTCTAAAAAAATTATTTGATGTTTGATATCAATTTAAATATTTAATTTTTTTAAGCAAATAGTTTAAGGATTTAATATAAGTTAAATACTATATTTATTAACACATTTATAGAGAGCATATTAAAAAAATATTTTAAATTATAACAGTTTGTTTACCCGACCAATCATACTTTTTTAATATTGTCAAAATAGTTACGGTAACATCTTTATTAGTTTTACTTTTAATCTAATTTATGAATGCAATTTGTCATTATTTTTATATGGGTAATCTTACTTACTTAAAGTTTAGGTTTAATTATGAAATAATATTTGAGGGTAATATTAAAGATTTTGCTTTCTTCTTATATATATCACATACATATTCATGCAAATCCCATATATACATATATTTATTTACATGCGCAAATACACATATAGACACACATGAAGCGATATACACAGGTACCTATACATATTCATACATAAATTACATACACATACATTTATAAATAATTACATATATTTTTATATTTGAATTCATGTAGATTTTTTTGTGTAATTTCATAGTTAATGTTTAACGTTAGGTGACTTCTGAAGTGTATAATTATCCAAAAAAATATAAATTTAATATTTTACTATATTTAATATATATATATATAACGAATTCAATTTGGAATCCCCTGCAGGTTACCGGCATACTCCTGATGAAGTCAAGACAACACAACAACAGAAATATTGTGATAACAGCAACAAAGATGAGGACAATAATTGAGAAAGAGAATACATGATCATATATTAAAAAGTAATATGCACTAGTCACCGTTTACTGTTATTGTTTCAGGCCAGGAAAACTACAGTAATATTGGATTCATAAGCAAATTATAAGAATTCAATTGTCGTCCAGAATAAAAAAAAGAAGGCAACATTTGTTTTATAGAAATATAAAAAAAAATATAATAGAAGATATGAAAAGAATAATCAGAAAGCATTTGTCGAGGGTGGGGAGTAGCCATATTGGGTAAATGAGTTGACCAAAAAAACATAACGGTAGGCAAATCATCTAGAAATAGTTTCAAAGAAAAAGTAGCCAAAGAAGAAAGAAAATACTTCGGAAAGTAAAATTGAACAAGAAAGAAGAAAAGCTAACGGATGTTAAAAAAAAAGAAAAAAAGAAAGAGTCCAAAGGAAAAAAAAGAGAATAAGAAAAAAGATCGACATAAATAATAAATTTAAAATTTTGAATACCATTTTAAATGCCAGTACCTTGGTACCAAATATATTTAATATTTATTACATAACTGGTATACAAGAGTTCATTGTATTATCGAAGTTTTGAATATTAAATTCCTGAAACGGTCAACACCACGAAGAGAATATGCAAGAGTTCGTTCTCTCATTTCAAATAAGACGACGGCTTTGTATATCGAATATCATGGCTGCGATCTCGCTATGGATGTTTTGTTTTAGTTCCGCAACTGTTTGTGGCTTTCCACAATTGTGAAACGAAAACTAAACAGAGAAAACATGTAAGTTTATGTGTGTGTGTGTGTGTGTGTGTAGGATGTATGATATCCGAAATAAGACTGTAGATGAAGATGCAATGTGGAAAATCTTTATCTAATATTTTTAGTTAGATTTATTAAAAAAGAAATCGTTATATATATATATATATATATATATATATATATATATATATATGTGTGTGTGCGCGCGCGCGTGTGTGTTTGTAGGATGTATAATATCAAAAATAAAATTGTAGATAATGAGACAAAGTGTAAAAAGAAATCGTTATATATATATATATAGATATCGTAACTTATAACGGATACATCAAAATGCAGACATAATGAACACACAAACACCCCTGTCTAGTGGAAGTAAATTTATCTGTAACCATGGAAACGTGAATTATGATTTTAACTGTGTCTTCAAAACCCAGTAATTTTAAAAGTTACTCCAAAATTCGCTTGAGGATGAAATGGAACTAATGTCTTTAATTTAATTACAAAATTAAATTCGGACCTTACATTTTTGAAACATAGTTAGAACTGTGTAGCGGAAAAAACATATTTTAAATCAATTTATAATGATAATGCTCTGTAAATTTACATTGAGCACTATTTTGTAAAAATAAAAATATCTATAAGAACACTGTCATGGGTGACATGAATGAATGGACAGGGAAGGAAAAAAAAAAATTCATTCATGTCACTCATTCATTCATGTCATTCATTCATTCATGTCACCCATGACAGACTTTTTCTTTTCCTCATAATCTAAATTCCCCGTTAACAGTTCTGACGAGAGGGGACGAAACCGGTCGACTGGTGTGTTTTATTTTAAACTTATCATGGCCTACAATACTACATTTCTAGTTTTTAATGCCTTAATACGCTTTTGTACCGTTTCAAACCTATTTAAATATATATATATATATATATATATATATATATATATATATATATATATATATATATGTGCACTGAAACTTTGTAGTGAGTAAAATGGTTTTGCCTATATGATAAAATTATAATAAATAAATAATTATTGCTCTACTATCGGTGTCGACCTCTCTTCTGGATTACTGTAAAATCTGAGCATCATCTACCATGAATTCTATTGCGAAAGCAGAATAATATATATTTTATTACTTCAAAGGTTCACAGGAAAATTAAATTTCAGGATTAAAGACCCATAATGAGTTAACATGCCGTTAAACAAACAAACAAATGCATACATGAGGCTGTCTATATTGGAAAATTCGTAAACTTAAGAAATCAGCACATATGCTAGGCCACAAAAATCTCCTGAGCCGACCAAGCATAGAAATAAATACAATATGGGAACCAGTAATAAGGAGTGCCAAAGAAAAGCAATGATAACAACAAAGTTGCAATATGAGCTCTGGTAAAAACATCTAATGATAACAGCAAAATCGCAATATGAGCACTGGTAAAAATGGTTGCTGAAGACATTAGTTTTAAAATACCCAGAAATTCATACCCAGATGTCCTCAAAGACACATGTGGATAAAGGCGTTGGTTAGATCCAGTGACAGGACCCAAAGAGTGTGAGTTCAATACCCGGTTAAGGCAGTGGAGAACTTTCAGAGGGAAATTAACAGGAGATAACTGATAACTGACATCCATTAAAACATGGTACGTGGAACTAAAACAGTCTACCCGAGTGAGCGAAATAAAGGGTTCATTTCGTACCACCTGAAGAAGGCCGGAGCGTACAACGGCCGAAACGTTGTAATAAATATGGTGACAAAGCTAAGAACAATCCGAGTCCGAATAATGTAAATAATGTATATATGAGGCGTGTTAGGAAGTGGGTAGGCCGATACATTTTTAACAGTTCCTCCTTTATCAGTAGCTAGTTGATTCCATTTTACAATTGTCAATAGACTTACCATACCGACAAAATTGAATCGATAGGTGAACTAGAGAAAGAATCAGGGAGACAACAGTCCGCATTTACCGTTGGCATTGCTGACATTGGGAACAGGAAGATTAAAGTTATTAGGTTGTCCGTGTCTATCATAGTTGATCCTTACAAGCAAGTGCTATTTTTTATTTATTTATTTATATTTTCTTTGAAACTCAGGCTCCCATTGTAAGTGCTGCCGTTTGTCCTACCAACGGGAAGCGTTCCAGTTTGGAAATCTAATAATCAAGTTCACAATAAATTGGACAGTCGGCCGTAACTGTGAGGTCTTTTGTTTGGCCCGAGGCTAGACTTTTCTCTTTTCGGTGCTTCTTTTATTTTGCTTTCGAATCTTTCTTTACTGTCAGGACAGCGGAAGGGGAGAATATACCGGAGAGACCAAAATGTAGACGAGAAATCGCGTGAAGAAATGTGAATGGATCAATTAAGAACCGTACGTACGGCTCACTAGCAGGGGCCAAAGTTCTGTCTCAAGTTATGGCAGCTAAAATTTCTGACATCTATATTTTAGTCTCTTATAAATTGCTCTGAATACCAATGCAATATAAAAAGAGGGGAAAAACATCTTCGACTATGACTGCTACAAGCAAACAATGTCAGTTTGCATCTGACCTCTGATGTCTAATTTCGCATCTCCTTCCATCGATTCTCATTTTTATTTCAAAGATACAAAACATTTAACCAAACTACAGATCTTTATACTTAGAAAAGATATATGCATTGCGTTACTATGGCATTAAGTTAACCGTGTCGTATTTAGAGAAGACAATTTCTAAGTATACAGATATTGCTGAAATAAAAACGATCGTCAAAGAAAAGAAATTTTGCTAAAGTATGTGATCGAAAAGATGGTAGGCAAATACCTTCCCGATGTTATCAGCTCTCAACTTGACATCAACGCTGACGACACTACCATTTACTCCTGGATCGATAGTAAGGCTTAATGGCAGTCAATGTAGAAAATGACCTCAAGACTGTCATTAAAGGTCGCAAAAGATGGCTTGTCAGTTGTAACCCATTTCGAACTAAACTCCTCGCCATTATTAATCTGAGAGGCCCCTATCTGCCTTCCATTAGCATGGCTGATGCTGTCCTCCAAAAAAGTAACTCATTGCACCTTCTCAGGTGAAACGAGGTAGAGAGACTACATTGAATCTATTGATAGATCAGTTGCTAAGAAAGTTGGTTCATTATATTGAGTGAGACAGTTTTTCTCTCCGGAATCTATCTTCCATATCTATAAGTCTACCATTCGTCCATGCTTAGAATATTGCTGCTGTATACGGTCCGGATACCCTGCTATTTAGCTGATCAGAGGCCTTGCTGTTGGATGTAGTTTATCGTCTTACCCTGGACGCAGATGTAGTTTATCGTCATACACAGGACGCAATATAGGAATGACAAAGTAAATATAATTGTAGGGATAGACATAGAAAAAAGAAGGCTTTGAAAATTGAACACTCACAAGACACATCAAAGGCTTTGCGAAGCAGAGGGAAGCGGTGAGTATCCTGTTTCTATCAAATCGTGAAATGCATGTTGTTCTTAACAGCCAGCCTAGTAACACAGATGTCCCCCAGGGAGACATTCTTGATTCCACGCTTTTTTAAAAATCTTCATTAACGACCTTCCCGGTGACATCAGCTCTCAACTTGGCATCTACGCTGACGACACTATCATTTACTCCTGCCTCGATATTAAAGCTGATCAGTCAAACAAGGTCTAAATGGCAGCTGATATACAAAACGACCTCAAGACCGTCGTTAACTGGGGCAAATGATAGCTTGTCAATTTTAACACCTTCCGAACTAAACTTCACTCCATTAATCCTCTAAGAGAACCCTCTCTGCCTTTCATTAGCATGGCTGATGCTATCCTCCTAAAATGACTCATTGCACCTTCTCTGGTGACATGAGGTGGAAAGAATACATTGAATCTATTACTAAATCAGCTGCTAAGAAAGTTAGTTCATTATGTTGGGCGAGACATTTAACTGGAGCTCCGTCATAAGATCCAATGAAGACTCAGCAGTATAATAGTCCTCATCTGTAGGTTCGGGTTCAGTCACTATTAGAGCAAAGTAAGATAGCCTCTCTGTGCAATGCTATCCTGCTATATGACATTGCACATCTGACAATTCCGTTTAATAAAAACAAACAAACAATATTTGATGTTAAACAGAAGGGCTTCCACAGTCGAATGTTGGGAATAGCAAGGACGGAGCATGTAAGGATATGAGGAAGTTGTAAATATAGAAATGACAAAGCAAATATAATTGTAGGGATAGACATAGAGAAAAGAAGGCTTTGAAAATTGAACACTCACAAGACACATCAAAGGCTTTGCGAAGCAGAGGGAAGCCGCGAGTATCCTGTTTCTATCAAATCATGAAATGAAAGTTGTTCTCCACAGCCAGTCATCGACATCTTTTCGTAGTAACGCAGATGTCCCCCAGTGATCCATTCTTGATTCCACGCTTTTTTTTTTTTTAATCTTCATTAACGACTTTCTCGGTGACATCAGCTCTCAACTTGGCATCTACGCTGACGACACTATCATTTACTCCTGCCTTGATAGTAAGGCTGACCAGTCAGACAAGGTCTAAATGGCAGCTGATATACAAAACGACCTCAAGACAGTCGTTAACTGGGGCAAATGATAGCTTGTCAATTTTAACACCTTCAGAACTAAACTTCTCTCCATTAATCCTCTTAGAGAACCCTCTCTGCCTTCCATTAGCATGGCTGATGCTATCCACCGAAAATGACTCATTGCACCTTCTCTGGTAACATGAGTTGGAGAGACTACATTGAATCCATTTCTAAATCAGCTGCTAATAAAGTTGGTTCTTTATGTTGAGCGAGACAGTTTTTCTCTCCGGAATCTATTTTGTATATCTATAAGTCTACGATTCGCCTATGCTTAGAATATTGCTGTTGTATATGGTGCGGAACCACTGCTATTTATCTGGAGCACATTGATAAGATGCAAAGAAGACTCAGTAGTATCCTAGTCCTCATCTGGCGGTTCGGCTCCAGTCACTATCAAAAAACAATATTTGAAGTTAACCAGAAGGGTTGCTACAGTCGAATGTTGAAAATAGCAAGGACGGAGCATGTAAGGAATGAGGAAGTTGTAAATATAGGAATGACAAAGTAAATATAATTGTCGGGATAGACATAGAGAAAAGAAGGCTTTGAAAATTGAACACTCCCAAGACACATCAAAGGTAAGCGAAGCAGAGAGAAGCGGTGAGTATCCTGTTTCTATCAAATCGTTAAATAAAATTTGTTCTGAACAGCCAGTCATCGACATTTTTTCGTAGTAACGCAGATGTTCCCCCTGGGATCCATTCTTGATTCCAAGCTTTTTTTTAATCTTCATTAACGACCTTCCCCGGGGACATCAGCTCGCAACTTGGCATATACGGAACATTGCTAAAACATGTGATCGAAAAGATGGTAGGCAAATACCTTCCCGATGTTATCAGCACCCAACTTTTCATCAACACTGACGACACTACCATTTACTCCTGGCTCGACAGTAAGGCTGATCATTCAAATAAGGTCAAAATGGCAAACCGGTGTCATGGCATGTCAATTTTAATACCTCCAAATCCAAACTGTTCTCCATTAATCATTTGATAAACCCTCTGTGCCTTCCGGCAGCATGGCCGATGCTAACTTCCAAGAAAGTGACATGAGGTGGGAATGCAACATCAAATACATCGCCAAATCAGTTGCTAAGGAAGTTTTCTCTTATCATTTTCATTATTGTTTGTAGTCAGGACCATCGAATCAATGCGAATGGTCCTTTCATTAGCTGTATAGTATGAGCTTCGCCAGGGATCCTTACATTTTTTCTTCTGCAAGATCATTTGCAACCCTGGCTCGATAGTAAGGCTTAATGGCAGTCAATGTAGAAAATGACCTCAAGACTGTCATTAATTGTCGCAAAAGATGGCTTGTCAGTTGTAAACCATTTCGAACTAAACTCCTCGCCATTATTAATCTGAGAGGCCCCTATCTGCCTTCCATTAGCATGGCTGATGCTGTCCTCCAAAAAAGTAACTCATTGCACCTTCTCAGGTGAAACGAGGTAGAGAGACTACATTGAATCTATTGATAGATCAGTTGCTAAGAAAGTTGGTTCATTATATTGAGGAGACAGTTTTTCTCCGGAATCTATCTTCCATATCTATAAGTCTACCATTCGTCCATGCTTAGAATATTGCTGTATACGGTCCGGATACCTGCTATTTAGCTGATCAGAGGCCTTGCTGTTGGATGTAGTTTATCGTCTTACCCTGGACGCAGATGTAGTTTTTCGCCAGGGATCCTTACAGTTTTTCTTCTCAAAGATCATTTGCAACCCAAGGCTGCAGAACCCAGTTTATCTCACTATTCAGCCATAGCAGTGGGGGGGGGGGAGAAGTGTTTGATTCATTCCTTTTCTAAGGTTATTAGCACGTAAGTGAACGTAATGAATTCGACTGAAATTCGAACTCGGCTCTCCGATTTCTCAATTGAAGACGCAATCCATTACTTTAACGTGTGATTTTTTAAAGAGTTTGTTTAACGAGACAATGTTTCTCTCTGGAATCTCTGGCATTTCTATGTCTATCATTCGTTCATTCTCGGACTATTACTACAATATATGGCCCCGTGTCACTGCTATATTTCTCGTGTTCCACGATAAGATCCAAAGAAGAATCAGCAATATTATTAGTCCTGATCTGGCAGCTCGGTTTCAGACACTTACCTACCACCGTGACGTTGCCTCTCTGTGCATTTGTTTTTATAAATACTTTCATGGTAATTGTTCAGATCTGCTTTACACTATGGTACCTAGACTATATGAATTTACGCGCAATACTAAACTGGTGGCGAGATCTCATCTATTTGAAATTTAACTAGCTAGATGTAGCCGTAAATTCGATGCTAACAGTTTATTAACCCACCTTTAATCTGCAAAACTTTAAATACAATGTCATTAGCTATCTACTGTCCTCCTGATTGATTTTTCTTTCTCCTCATTATTAATGTTTCTGTTCCTAATTCCCCCACAACCTGTAACCCTTGTAACCCTTTCATGCTAGTGGCTGCACTGCCTTGCTTGGAGTGATACTGATTAATACATACATACATACATACATACATATACATATATATATATATATATATATATATATATATATATATATATATATATAAAAAGACAGAACACGTTAAGATTCCATGTAATAAGCTATTTCACCATAACCCCTTTTACAGGGTTCTGGATAATCTTAACGTGGTCTGTCTTTCATTCAAACATATCTGCTTTGAATTTTACATTGAGCTCTCTGGATATCATCCTCCTCAGGTCTACCCATACGGATTACCTAAATTTGCATAAACTATATATATATATATATATATATATATATATATATATATATATATATATATATAATTTGGGGAGGATTCTTCACACCAAAATAAGGACAAAAGATAATATAAGCATATGTCCGAAAATCCTTCGTTTTTTACTTAAGAAAGTTAATGGTAGATGGCGCTTTGTTGCCATGTAGACTAGGTTACATTTGTCTTTTGTGTACATATGTGGCTACTCTGCCTTCAACGTTTGACATGTGTAGTAGTGAGTTAACTGAGAAGTGTTCCGTTTTATAATGGCAGGAATATCCATATTCGTGAGCAGGTACATATGATTTTTTTGATACAACTGCACGAATGGTAATGGAGGCGAAGCGGCACGGCTGCATAATATTCCGTTTCCAGACTGAAGGCTCGCCGAGTCCTCCAAACTTTGCTGTTTATCGTCGCGTTGCTGAGACAAGATCCGTGGCACCTCAAACCATAGATGGAGGAAGACTGAGATCCGCTTGTACGCCTGACCACGAAATACACATTCTATAGGCTGTCAGAGATGATCCCAGTATCTCACGCATCAGGGTGCCCTTGCATGTTGTGCATCACATAGTACCGCTGGAAGGGTACTTCACGTGCAATTCTTGTATCCGTATCATTTGTAAAATGGGCAGGGTATTTCGCCCTCTCATCTCTCACAGCGGGATTTTTGGGATTCTCTCTTGGATTGTACATTTAGCGGCGTCTAACGTAAATTTTAATTTGTACCGGGCTGTGTAGCAATTGTTACCGCACTGTGGACCGTTTGTTACTCGGCTGGGGACCAATTCTTACCGGGTCTTCGACCATTTGCTAGTGGACCGTAGACCATTTTGTACCGGGTGATGAATCATTTGCTATCGGGACGTGAACAATTTAGTAGCGCTCTGTGGGCCATCTGTTACTGCGCGCGCCGTGGTCCATTTGGCACTGGTCTGTGTATCATTTGTTACCAGTCTGTAGACCATTTAGTATCAGGCCGTGGACCATGATGTGTCGGGCCGTGGACCATTTGTTACCAGCCTGTGGACTATCTGGTACCGGGCCATGGTCCATTTGTTACCTGTCTGTGTACCATTTGCTATCGGGCCGTGTATTATTTGGTACCGGGCTGTGGACCATTTGGTACCGGGCCGTGGACCATTTAGTACCGGGCCGTGGACCATTTGTTACCAGACTGTGGACCATCTGCTACCGGGCCATGGTCTATTTGTTACCTGTCTGTGTACCATTTGGTATCGGGCCGTGTATTATTTGGTACCGAGCTGTGGACCATTTGGTACCGGGCCGTGGACCATTTGTTACCTGGCTGCACAGAAAGAATAAAGACTTCTTTTTTTCCTATGTTATTTTCTCTGTTATTATGCTTTGTTATAGGCAAGGCAATGCAAACGCTCACCACTCCCAACGGTCTGTGGAAAAATTGTCTTGCATGATACCATGTCAGTGGCGCAAAAAGGTTGACGCCCACTAGTTTAGAGTACTATTTGCAATCAACGTTCCTGAAATGCCTTTACACTCTCCTGTTCTGTTTGTCCATCTTCTCGTTAGGTACAACACAAGGTTACGCATGCAATGTGTAATTGATATCGAGTTATCGCACAGGAGTAATTGTCCGCGAGGCTATTAGGTACCCATTGCAAATCGTCACACATTGTCTTCGTACTTTTCCTGTCGTCATCTGACTTTTTTTCTATTTTTATTCATCATGTCCGTCAATTCATCCGCCAGCAATCCAATTTGAGCTTCCGTTTTTTATTAATGTCGACAATGCTGAAAATCCATTTAATCTCTTGTATTAAAGTTCTGATAACATAAAACGCTTAAAAAAATTCAGGTTTAACCTTCCTTTTTTTATTTTTATTTTTTTGACTTCGTTCTTGCCCATTAATCTCTCGATTCACTCTCTAGCCAAACTTTTGGATTAGATAAAAAACAATAAAATTCAATCAACGTAGAAATAAAGTCGGAAAATAAATATATTCCCAAAGCCGGTGGACAAAAAAAAAATGAAAACAAATAACAAATGTTAATCCCAAAAACAATTAAAAGGAAAAAAAAAATAATTCAAATCGAATACATAAGGAAAAGGGGAAAAACAATCATCTTTTTTCCTAAATCGACAAAAGCTCTTATTTTCAAAAGGAATTATCTCCCCTTATTCGTTGAGCTTTGCGCAAACAATGGATGATTGCATGAATGTAAACTGAGCATGCGCAAGGTAAAGTGGAACGGTTCCTGCAATATCAATGAAACAATATATGTGGCGACAGATAGATAGGCAGATATGAACCGACTGAGACATATTGGTAGATAGATATGAACAAATTGGAATAATTATTTATTTGTACGTTTGTACACAATGTGGCACAAGGCCAAAAAGAGGTTGGGGAAGGACGGTCTTCTTCTGTCTTAAATCTAAACTTAGCTAGTCACAGACTGGAATATATATATATATATATATATATATATATATATATATACAGAGAGAGAGAGAGAGCAAACGAGTAAGAGGGAGATAGATATTAACCAACGACTGAGATATACATAAAACAACTGAAATAGGGATTGATTCTTAGAATTTACTATTTAAAAATTGCTCAATACAGACGTAAAGCAAAATATAACATTATTAAAATATTTTTATTTCAACAAATTACAATAACAATTACATCGCTACACAAAAACTTCCACATTTCGTAACTTTAATCGTTCCTCAT
The DNA here is from genome assembly GCA_903632075.3 of Acanthosepion pharaonis. Lineage (NCBI taxonomy): Eukaryota > Metazoa > Mollusca > Cephalopoda > Sepiida > Sepiidae > Acanthosepion > Acanthosepion pharaonis. The sequence goes on from CAHIKZ030005106.1 coordinate 1,365,951, forward strand.
CGGGCGATAGTAGATATACATTATATATATATATATATATATATATATATATATATGTGTGTGTGTGTGTGTGTGTGTATGTATGTGTCTGTATATATATATATATATATATATATGTATATATATATGCATATGTGCATATATATATATATATATACATGTGTATATAAATATATATACATGTGTGTATATATATATGTGTGTGTATGCACACACACACACAATCACATATATATATATATATATATATATATTATCTACCATTATTGGTGAGTAATTAGGGGATTTGTATAATTTTAATAATGATTGATCATGTCTAGAATCCTCAACGCACACACATGCAGAAAATCACCTTTTGCCCTTTTAGGGGCTTATCGGCAGAGCACATTCACTACTGACTCTGCGAGTCGAACCCGGACCTCTCCGGCCCGACGCATGCAGCATACTATTATGGCAATGGGCTATGGTGGCGAGAAGGAAATTAAGTTACTAGCATTAATATAATACAGTTCATCCTTCCTTCCTGATAGATAGATAGATAGATAGATAGATAGATAGATAGATAGATAGATAGATAGATAGGGATGAATTAGGATAGATAGATAGATAGATAGATAGATAGATAGATAGATAGATAACGAAAAGAAAGATAATAAGATACCTAGATAACAGTACAATCGTAGGTAGATAACGGAAAGACGTAAATACGTAGATACACAGATAACGAAAAGACAGGCTATAGATAGATACATAGATAAATAGATAGATATATAAGGAAAAGACGTAGATCGAGAGATAGGAAAAGACATAGATAGATAGACTAGATAGATAGATAGATAGATAAGGAAAAGACGTAGATAGATAGATAGATAGATAGATAGATAGATAGATAGATAGATAGATAGATAGATAGATAGATAAGGAAAAGACGTAGATAGAGAGATAGGGAAAAGACGTAGATAGATAGATAGATAGATAGATAGATAGATAGATAGATAATTTCGTCATTTATCTGTTTGAATAGACAATGTAACTAATTATTTCATCGGCAAGAAAATACTAAGATTTCTCTATCTCTGACAACAGGATTTAGCACCAAATAATTTCCTTATAATTTAAAAGAGATTACCTTAAAAGAAAAAGATAAGTTCAATTAAGTCTAAGAATAAAATGGGCGTTTTTGCAACAAGCAAATATAACATATTTCTATTATGAAAATTATTTCTTGTAGTAATTACGAGATTAGCCTTTTCCCTCTAAGGAAACATTCACAGCATGGATTGACCGAGCAGCGAATGCCACGCTCGTCTTAAATTTATAAAATCTTTTTTATTCAAATAGTTTTTCAAGGAAAATAGCTTTCTCCAGGCCAGTAACTGCTATTCCTCTTGCTAACATCGATGTAGACTTTCTTTCTAATGTATTTTTTTGAAGTCGTGTGGAAAAATAACCTGATTATGCCATCATTCTCTTTTCCAGTAACATGTGCTATTCATTTTAGTTGTTGCTGCTGTTGAAAGTCCTCAAGTATTTCTTTTTATTTGGTATAGATTTTTCTTTGTTATTCTGCCATAACATTGTGGGGGTTCCTTCCTAACCTTTTGTTTGAAGTAGTGTGGTACATCAACATCTTGATTTGGTCATTATTTTCTCTTTGAGTCGCATGCGCTATCCACTTTGGTTGATCCTGCTGTTGAAAGTTTTCAAGTGGTGCCGTTACTCTTATTTGGTACCCTTCTTTTAGAACGAATCTAAAAACACTGGAAGTTCCTTCGTCCACGTTTCCCAAAAGCAGAGCCGTCCGGGGTAAGACGTTAAACTACGTCCAGCATCAAGGCCATTGGCCAGATTTTGAGGATCGTAGAACCACCTCTTAATTTCTGGTGTTCCCAGGTTCACCCTGACCCGTGGTGGTAGCCCCTGTTAGGGTCCCATATATGGGCAAATAGTTAACTATTACCAGCAATACTTTTTTGAAAAAAATTATTACCAGCAATACAATTTTGAAGGAAATATATTAGCAGAAACAGATTTAACCAGAAACAGATTTGACGAAACAAAATATTACCAGCAATAAAAAATGTTGTCGGCATTAAATAAACAATTGAGGTTGATATGTCGTAAAACAAAATAAACCAAACCATTCTAAACCAAAGAATACATATTCTATTCATACGAAACTATCATAAAAATGTTGTCGACATTAAATAAACCATTGAAGTTGATATGCCGTAAAACAAAATAAACTAAACCAATCTAAACCAAATAATACATACTCTATTCATAGGAATCTATCCTAAAAATTTTGTTGGCATTAAATAACCCATTGAGATTGATAGGCCGTTAAACAAAATAAACCAAATTTAAACCAAAGAATATATACTATTTATACGAATCTATCCTAAAATGTTGTCGGCATTAAATAACCCATTGAGGTTGATATGCCGTAAAACAAAATAAACCAAACCAATCTAAACAAAAGAATACATATTCTATTCATAGGAATCTATCATAAAAATGTTGTCGGCATTAAATAACCCATTGAGGTTGATATTCCACGAGTGCTGTTATTTTTCTTGGCTATTTATATATATATGCGAGTCAGTGGTGCATTTCGGGTAGTCTATTTTAGCGGTTATTTTACCGGAAGTCGTTTCATTTCTAATTTATTTATTTGGGTTAAATTATTTCGCTTGTTTTTATATTTTATATTTTATTTTTATTTTTTATTTTTATTTCTTATCTTATATATTTTTTTATTTTTTTATTTTTTATTTTTATTTTAATCGGTGTTTTTATTAACGTAATAAAAATTTGTTTATATCACTTATTTAATAGTCTTGTTTTGGTTTGGGAAGATAATTAAAGCTATTTAATCAATTTTGGGGTTGATTGTTGTGATTTATTATAACTATTATTTCGGCGGAAACAGTTTTTAATTTGTTTATTACTTCATGTATTTATTTGGATTGATTATTGTTGTGGTACGATCCATCTAATTTACATAGTGGAGTACCGACCATATAAATATGGTTGGTACCGGGAAGACGGGTGAGGAAGAAGAGATCCAATCCAGAGACTCTGCCCGACTGCGACTAATGTCAACCCATTCTACAGGAACGGTCTTCCCAAGAATATACCAAAAACTATCTGTAAATAGTGTGCACACTTTCTTGTTTCAATACATTATGTTTAAGTACATTTTGTGTTGTATTATTATTATTCCATGCTTTATTCAAGTTTCAACAATTATCTTTATTTGCTTATTTCTAACGGTTGCCTTATCGGGATCAGTTTGTTAGTTTATTTATTTATTTGTATGAATTTAGGTCAATTTATTTTACTTATTATTGTTTATTTGTTATACTGTATATTTTCTCTTTTCGATTTTTAAGTAACGTAGTATTTTTTTTATCGTTATATAACAGTTATAACTATTTTTTCGTACTATTTTTGGTTTGATTTTTATAGTCTAACTACTATTTTGGTCATAATGGTTTGCTTATTTGTTTATTATTTACTTTATTTATTTGGGTTCATTGATTTTTTATTATTAATATTTTTTTATTATTTATTTATTTTTATTCTATTTCGTCTATTCTAACAAGTGTGATTTGGTAATTTGTTTGGGTCAATTTATTTTATTGTCATTTTGTTTATTTATTTTATTTTACTTTTTCCGTTTTCGATTTTTAAGTAACGTAGTAAAATTTTTTTTTCATGTTTGCATTTTGAGATGAGCTCGGATCTTTTATTTAATAATTTATTTTGATCTTGGAAGGTAATGATGGCTATTTTTTCTCCAAGCAAAGTTTGCAAGTTTTTGATTGGTTGTTGTAGGCTGATGATCTTTTCCTTATTTTCCAAGATATTTTTGGTGTGATGTGCGTTTTATTTTTAATTTCCCAGATATACTTAAAAAGTATTGTGCTGTTCGCATATTTACTATTTGTCAAAGATGTTTTGTTGTTATAATTTCTTTGTTTCCAGGGTCCTTCAGTTACTCCTATGCATACTTTTCTTCATTATCTGGTGATTTTATTGTGGCTT
>CAHIKZ030005106.1:1375000-1382500 GCA_903632075.3 Acanthosepion pharaonis
TTTCCAAGACCACACCTGATCATTCTAAAATCTTCCTTTAATGGAGTTAGACCATTATCACTTCCTCTTCGTTCGTCTTATTACTTTTTCCATTGCTATTCTTGGTCTTTTTCTTCATTTTTTTCTCGAATGTGTCTTTCGTCTTTTACTTTTTTGACATTTACTTCTTTTGAACGAATGACATCACATAAAACATATTTTCTTTCTTCTCCTTTTACTACTCTCTTTCTCCAGTCTTATTCTCTCTATTGCTTTCAGTTATTCCTCTTTTTTCTCCTTCCTTTCTCTGTCTTTTGTTCCAAACAACTCTCTTTTATCAATAATTGTTCACCTCTTTCTTACGTTATCTTTTCCTTTTCCGTTTTGAAATTTTCACCTTTATATTATCATTTTTTTTTCTTTCTTTTTTTGTTTCTCTTTCTCAATTATAAATTTCTTCTTTTTAAAATTCTTCTCTTTTCTTTCTCGTATCATGTTTTCTCATTCATTTATCCTTTCTTCTTTTCTCTTCCCTTTTCTTTATTCTTCTTTCTTCTGCTTTATTTTTATATCTTTCTTCCTTCTTTTCCCATTTGAAACTCATTCCCTTTACTTTTTTCTCATTATTCTTTCTTTCTTTCTTTCTTTCTTTCTTTCTTTCACTTTAAGTTTTTCCTCTTTTCTTCTCTTTTTAACTTCTTCACCTTTTTCTTCCCTCTCGCTTCTTCCTTCTTTTCTCTTTTGTCCATAATCCTTCGTCTCTCGCTTTGTCTACTTATCTCATTTTAAATTCTTCCCTTTTCTCCCTTTCTCGTTCTTCTTTCTTTCATTTCGTAATTTTTTCTCATTAGTTTTTCTTTCTTTCTTTCTTTCTTTCTTTCTTTCTTTCTTTCTTTCTTTCTACTGTAAAAGATTTCCTTCTTTACAATTGTTCATTTCTCTCTCTTTTTCTATATTCCTCCCACTCTCAACTTCCTCTTTTATTTCCTTTTTTCTCGCTTCGTCTTTCTTCCACTCTTTGTCACTTCTACTCTCACTTTCGTTTTTCTATTCCCTACTTTCTCAGTCCTCCTTCTTTCCTCTCACTCCTCCTTCTCTCTTCCCTTTTCACTCTCTTCTCTTTGCCTATTATCCTTTCTCCCTTTCGCTCTCTATTCTTTTTTATTCCTCTCTGTAGCTTCTCTTTTATTCCCCTTTCTCTAGCTTCTCTCTTTCTTTCTCTGTCACCCTCTTCTTTTTATTTCTTTCAGTCGCTTCCCCTTTCTTTAATGTTCTCTTTGCCATACTCTTCTTTTTCGAAGTTTGTTTTTCTATTTCTTCTTTTCACTTTCACTTTCTCTCTACTCTCTGTATCCTTATACATGCATTTTTTTATTTACCTATCTCGCGTTTTAATCAATGCTCTCTCTTTTTCACTATCGTCACTCTCCTTATTTAGTTCTTTTGTTATTATCCCCCTCTTTATGTTCGCCTTTATTACATTCCCCTCTTCCTCACCCCATCTCTTTCTCTCTCTATTTACCTTTTTTTTTCATTTTCAATTCTTTTCCCTTTATACTCTTTTCTCTTTTAGACATTTTTATGATTATTTCTCATCTTTACATTTGCAAGTTTTGTCACTCCTTTGTTCATTATGTCCCTCTTTCCCCCTCATCCAGATAATCGTATATCCTCTTCTCTCACTTTAACTTCCCTCATTTCTCTCTCTCCCCCTCTCTTTCATACTCTCATTTAACATTCCTTTTCTTTCACTCTTTTAAACTTGTATCTTTTAAGTTTTTAACATTTTTCTTATGTCAATTCTTCCGTCTTAATTTTCCCTTGATTCTCTCTTTTTCTTTGGACTTACGGATTTTTATCTCAACATTTTCTGTGCTTAACAACTGTGATATCACTAAATCCGTTCTTTCCTAACTCTATTCATTAAACTCTCTCCTTGCACTAATTTATCCTCTTCTTCTTTTTTCCATTTTTCCTCGATTTTTCATCTTCTTCTTCGATTATTTTTTATTTGTTTTTTTTTTATTCTTCCTCTTCGATTTTTCGTCTTTTTCTATTCTTCTTTTACCATTTCGTCTTCTTTTTCGTCTGGTATTCATATTCTACCTCTTATTTTTCTTATGTTCTATATATATATATATATATATATATATATATATATATATATATATATATATATATATATATATGTGTGTGTGTGTGTGTGTGTGTGTGTGTGTGTGTGTGTGTGTGTGTGTGTGTGTGTGTAAAAATATATAAAAAATAGGAAATAACTCGTTAGGTAAATAATCCAAAGTTCTTTAGTATTTTTGTTATTATAAATATAATTATAAAATAAATTATATATATATATATATATATATATATATATATATATATATATATATATATATATATATATTGATTACTTTTAAAATGTGATTTCATCGCGACTGAAGTTCTAAAGTTTAATTTCAATATTAAACTTAAAATTTGTGGTACAGTTTCATTCTCATGCGATGTTTTAGGAAATTTTAAGTTTAATATTAAATTAAACTTTAGGACTTGAGTCAAGTTTCGAAACATAGTAATCTGTGTGTTGCGATGGAATCATATTTTTTAAAAAAATAACTATAAATTAAGCACTAGTTCTGTATTGAACACTATTTGGATCTTTAATCTTACACATATATCCATATATCTATATCTATATAAATATATTATTTTAAATACTATTTGCACGATAGTTTTTATGGGAACTCATATACATACACACGCACATACACACACGCACATACATAGACGCACACATATATATGTATATATATATTAATGCATGTTTCTTTAAAAATGTAGACAAGTTTGTTTTTTTGTCTATTTATTTTAAGTAAGTTCCTTACATTTTTAGGCATTTAAAACAACATGCCTGACCGCGAACACAATTCCGGAAAATTCTTGTTGAAAACACAACTATACTTAAACATGAAAACAATAAACAAAAACTCAAAATTCCTGATGGTATATACATAAAACAGTTGAAACCTAACCTGAACAAAATAAACAACGTAATATCCACAAATATTCTTAAATGTCTATAATCGATAACTGAAGCCAATGGTATATACCAACGGTTCCCATACTTAATACTTCTCATTTTGCACTCTCGCGTGGTCATGTGTGACGTCACTAGCTGCGACGCGATTTCTTCCGCGTCTCGTATACACGTTGCTTTGAAATTTTTCATGCAACATAAACAAACTATCATTATTGTTTCATACGTGCATTGGTTGATATATTGAAAAGTCATTTTCATCTTTGATAATGGCTTATGTAAGCCGAAAGATTAGATTGGATTTAAACATGTATCTATATGGTGATTTCCTCTCGTCTTTCAATGATAATGTTATTAAGCTTATCAGACAACATGAAAGGAACTTACTTAAAATAGATAGACACAACTTATCTGTATTATTTAATGAAATATGCATTAATGAAAAATTGCTGCCTAAATATACACGGTATATATATATATATATATATATATATATATATATATATATATTAATGTTAATTTTATAATAAGACATTATAATAAACACCTTACGTTACACCTATCTGACCACAACTCTATTAGAACCCATTTAAAACTCACACAGACTTACAAGACTCCACCCGAAACGTACTAGTAGAAAATACCAGCGTAATAACCTCATTTACATGTAAAAAAAATTAAAAACTATGGAAGCCTTAATAATAAAAACAAAAAAAAAGCCAATACTTAATAATATTAACTACGAACACGGCTGTAACGTCCTAACTGTGCTTGAAAAATAAAACATCTCTTATGACGTTTAAAATACACACAATGCACACACCCAATTAAACTGAAAAAAATAAAATCCTCCTTGATAATGGCTAAAAGTACAGCCGAAAGCACTCGGAATTATAGAATATTTGGACACTTTCTACACACTCTGTGTCCAAAAACGAAAACAATTGTTCGATCAAAAGAAAAAATAAAAAAAAATAAAAAGCTTAATCGTAGTACCTTGTCTGTCGTTTTTAATGAAACGTGCATAAGTGAAGGATTGTTGCCTAAATACACAATTATATATATATACAGGGTTCCATAAAGATCGTGTGCACCTGGAAAAATTTATAACTTTATTTGTGATAGAAATAATTTGTAAAAAAGAATTAGAAAGAAGCAAATCTATATTTTTTAAGGTTTTATTGAAATTTTATTTAAATTTCCACATGTCCTCCATCATTAGCAATACAAAGGGTAATACGATTTTGCAGTTCACAGAAAACATTTGCCAACTGATTTACAGTAATGCCTGAAATCACATTAGTTATATTTAAAACTAGGTACATTAAACTTTATAACATTTTTTACAGATTATTTCTATCGCAAATACAAATAAAGTTATACATTTTTAAAAGTGAACACGAACTCTATGGACACCCTGTATATATGTAGATAGATAGATAGATAGATAGATAGATAGATAGATAGATAGATAGATATGTATATATAATAGCTCTTTTACTTTCTCACTACCTCTTTCTCGCAACTATATTTAACGCCTCTATCTCATTTCCTTATGAAATTTCTTAATTACATTGTCCTATTTGGTATATACCTTTTTACATATTTTGCAGTCCTTCTACGCTTGATGTCTTTACTCTCCTTTTTGTAGCAAAAAGCTTTACCTAATCAATTCTTAACCCTCCTCTATTGGTTCCTTATCGTTTCTTCTCTGTTTTATTCCATCCAATGGAATGCTTTCAGGTACATTTCCTTATTCAACTTTCACTTTCGACTACTTTCGATTTCACTTTCACTTTTCGGACAAAGCAGCCAACAGTCCCAATTGTGTAAAACTACCTTCAATATACGTACCCGTGCACGTACCTGTATTTAGCTAATCATGTATATAAATCAAACGCTCTACAGTCAACAGCATTCCACAGAGACCAACAGGCCACAGCATTAACATGCCATGTATTTAGAAACCACGCTTCCAAAATTCAAAGTCCGAGAATTACCGAAAATGACCCGCCTTTCTAATTTAATATCTGGCCAGAATTCTTCACTGCAATTTACTTAATGACCATTATCAGCGTCAAGTCATCAATTTCGACTGACCATCAACTTCACTGTCCAGGCTACAACCACATTGCAAATGAAAGTAACTGACCACTGTTGTATTTTCCTTTAAAAGGGAATAGACACGCTACTTTTTATTCGATTCTATCAAAAGATGTAAATTCCGGTGCCATTCGGAAGCATATAAGAATTACGTATCAGGTCATCCCATAAGTTCTGTCCGAGTTTTAACTTTTTGTTAAAATGAACGAAATTTAAAGAGTATTTTATAATGTCTAATGGAGCTGAACATTATTTTTATGTTTAGATGCATTTTAACTTATCAAATTTTATTTCAGAGAACAATAAAATTAAATTTTGCTTGATTAAAACCCTGCTAACATGGAAGTACCCAAGAATCATTTGAGGCACATAATGCTTTATGAGTTCAAGAAAGGAAACTCAGCAGCCGAAGCGGCTAGAAACATTCACTCAGTTTATGGAGAGGAATGTGTGAATGAAATAACTTGCAGAAGATGGTTTGCAAAATTCAGAGGTGGAGATTTCACCCTTGAAGATGAAGATCAAATCGGACGTCCAGTTGAGTTTGATGAAAAGCTTCTTGCAGCAGCCCTTGAAGAAAATATTACTTTATCAGTTGAGGAATTGGCAGTGGTTCTCAGTTCAAACCATACAACTGTTCATCGTCATCTTCAACAACTTGGAAAAGTTTCTAAACTTGGAAAATGGGTACTTCATAAATTGTCTAAAAACAACCTCAAATCCTGAGTTGACATATGCTCTTCTCTCCATTCTCTCCAACTTGTTTCACCTTTTTTGATAGACTTGTGACTGGTGACGAAAAATGGATCTTTTATCGAAATGTTAAGCGTTGTAGACAGTGGCTTGGTAAAGGGGAAGGACCTCAGCCACAGCCGAGAAGGGAACTTCATGGGCAAAAGGTTCTTCTTTCAATCTGGTGCGATCGCCAAGGAATAATCCACTTTGAATTCTTACCACCTAATGCAACAATTAATGCTCAAATATACTGTCAGCAATTAGAGCGTTTGAACCAAGATTTGAGGAAAAAAAGACCTGCTCTCGTGAATCGAAAAGAGTTGATGTTTCATCAGGACAATGCGCGACCCCACACAGCAAGAATCACGTCACAAATGATCGAAGAACTTGGTTGGGAGAAAATTCCTCATCTACCTTATTCTCTCGATCTTGCTCCTTCAGACTACCATTTGTTTCGTAGCTTACAGAATCATTTGGAAGAAACAGCTTTTGTAACACAGGAAGAGGTTAAAACTGAAATTTGAGAGTTCTTCGAATCAAAGCCAAAAGAATTTTACACAAATGGAATTAGTAAACTTGTTCATAGATGGAAGGAAGTCATAGATAATCAGGGAAAATACATTGTTGATTGAATATGTAATTAAATGTAACATTTGGTCACTTGTTTTCTTTATTCAAAATTCGGACAGAACTTATGGGATGACCTGATAATTTGGAAAAAAGAAACATAGGATTAGAGATGAAAATGTTGTTTACTTTATTATCTAATATCCTCATCTTTGTTGTTATTATCGCTGTGTCTCCAGCTCTTCATCTCAGCCTACCGAAGTTAAGCAACGTTGAGCCTGGTCAGTACCTAGATGGGAAACAGCTTGGGAATGCCATGTACAGTAAACTTGGATGTGTAGGTGGTGCAACTGATAACGGCTCGGAATTGTTAATCGGTGAGCTGGGTATCAATTTCAGATGAGTCTGTTGGGAAACTGAATGAAGCCATATATTCTCCCTTTAGAAGACTGAATATATAGGAAGAGCCTACGGGGCGGGCTATGAACCAGAGACGTCAATATCCGGTACGTATAGTGTTGTGGTAGGATCCACCTAATTTGCATAGTGGAGTACCGACCATATAAATATGGTTGGTACCGGGAAGAGAGGGAGGAATCAAGAGATTCAACCAGAGACTCTGCCCGACTGCGACTCAGTCAACACATTCTCCAGGAACGGTCTTACCAGGAATATACAAAAGACTATATGTAAATATTGTGTATTTTTCTTGTTCAATACATTTTGTTCTAAGTACATTTTGTGTTGCATTATTATTCCATGCATTAGTCAAGTTTCAACATATAGAAATTAACTATCTGGATAATGGTTTAATGTATATTGGAAAACAAAGAAAAGAATTTTGAAATGCTATGTGTTATCGATCCTCTTATATGGCATTGAATGCTAAACATTCATTATGATGATTATAATTTTAAATAATATAGAAGACTGTAAGATTTTGTTATAATAACCAAGAATTTTACAACAATATGCCGTACGTCTATCGCAAAATTACGACTATAAAATTAAACAAAAACTACGCCAAAATGCATTAGTCTATTTATCAGGATTTTTCGTGGAATCCCTAACGACTTCTTGCGGGA
>CAHIKZ030005106.1:1387500-1402500 GCA_903632075.3 Acanthosepion pharaonis
GAATTAGACATTTTGCGTTTACCAACATGAACCAAATCAAATCAATGGCTGAAGGCTTTTAACGTTTTGTAGATATACGTAAATGCTTACAATCAAAAAGTGACAGTTGAAATTCCTGGTACGCACAATGAAGAAGGATGTTTTGGAAATTTTGATACTCCCAAGGTTTATCGATAAATATGTGAAGAATTTAACAGTCCCAAATAAAGAATTTAACACTGACGAGACATATTGTCTAATAAAGAATTTCTGAACTACAAGGCATATAGAAGGAACGAGATGTAAAGGAAACAGCAAATAACGATTGCGGGCAGGAAGGCCGATTTGCAGAAACAGTCTCCCAAGTCTCAGGGTCGATGTTGCCTGTGTCAGAGATGTTTTCAACTGATACTTGAACCGTCTACTACGTGGTCGATACGAAGGAAATTCTTAGGTTCTAACTCTTTGGACACAGAATGTGATATATTCTGTGTAAGGTTTCTTATTTTTTTTTTATATCTAGGACATCTTTTAACAAACTGGTAGCTATTTTAGCGTTGCATCTCAGATCTGACACCAAGTTCATGTGCATGGTGTAGTTTCTTCCAGTCAAACGCTGCTCGTTTAAACACCATCCGTGGGCCTCGTCGTCATCCACGAATTAAAACCACTTGTTTTTCTCTGGCTGTAACCTACTGCTATTTCTCTCTGACTGAATCGAAAGAGTGGTTAGGTGAATTTGGCATTTTGCATCTACCAACATGGGCGAAATTAAATCAATAGCTGAAGGCTTTTAAAATTTTGTAGATATAACTAAATGCTTACAATCAGAAAGTGACAGTTGAAATACCTGGTACGAATAACAAGGAAAGAGGTTTGGAAAATTTGACACCCACAAGATTTATTGTGGCGTAAAAATAACCTTTCGGACAGATCTTCATCCACGAATTAAACCCTTTAGAATTTGTAGCATTAATTAGATTTTATTCTCGGGTTGTAACCTGCTGATAAAACTAGCGAAGCCGAGATGAAGAGTCTGTTAGTAGGGCAGTGAACAGTCTAACGAGGGTCTTCCCTTTCACGTCGCTTATGAGGTGATCACGTCACTCTATGTCACTTAAAATAGTGAAATAATTGAAACATATAATAGTGGCTGGCCAGAAGAGAAACCTACTTCTATAAGGAGTAATCGCTCGGCTCCATCATTAGATGCTGAGCACAATATTCTCTTCTATGTCTGTTGTAGCGTTGCAGGTTAGACCATACACCATGGAGCAGCTTCGTCCAGTCGAAAGTTTGTGGTTTGATACAAGAATATAATTCTATGGTCGGATCGTTGCCCAAAGAAAAAGAACCATGAGACAAAAGAGTAGCAATCGGCAAATTTTATTACGTTGCAATCTTCTAGTAAATGCCGGCTGTGGGCGAGCGAAGAAAACGAGGTAGTGTTGAGCGGGCGAACGATCTAACCGGTATGTACCTTCCTATGCTGTGGCGGGCGAGCGGCTCGCTCTCTTTTAAACTGCTTGGGGCCACTGTCTTATAGAGTACAATCATTCTTTGTCCTGTCAGATTTCGTCTAGAAATGTAATTCATCAAGCACCCAGGATTTTTTGTGATCTGCTCACACCATACACCATGGAAGAGCTTCGTCCAGTCGAAAGTTTGTGGTTTGATACAAGAATATAATTCTATGGTCGGATCGTTGCCTAAAGAAAAAGAACCATGAGACAAAAGAGTAGCAATCGGCAAATTTTATTACGTTGCAATCTTCTAGTAAATGTAATTTTTGTCAAGAAGATAGTTGTCAAAACGATTTCGGTAACATCCTGCAGATGTCTCCGTGACAACAAATCAGCTGAAAACTGATTTCGCTGCACAAGATGGTGTGAGTTGGTAGACGAGGCGGCTAATAGGAAGCAATGGTAAAATTTCAAAAACGGTTAAAGCAACACAAGACATGGAGATGTGGAGAATAAAAACCGAAGGTATGAGAATAGAGATAAAGTGTTCCATATTCATGGACAAAATTTTTCATCGACATGGGCGTCGTTTTTCACTTGACAGCGGGGGTTTCAGAAGTGTTGTCAATATCACTGAAAGCCTCGCTCGACTTTCAATGCAGAAATTCTATTTGAGAGGCTGGACTGTCTGCGTTATGGGAATGTCCTCACTCCGCTTTAGATAACCGCATATGAGAAATAATGCGAACTGTCAAATCACGTGAGCCTAATGACACTTGTTCAACGGGCGTCACGTCAATTAATGTATGGGTGTCCGTGTAAGGGCGCGCGTACGGAGTTTACGAAACTTGTCAATAAATGGTAATGAGACAATGTATTAAAACTGGGGTGCGTATGTATGTGAATGCGCTTGTGTTGTATGTGTGTATTTATGAGCGAACCATGCTGAATCTAATTATGAAATTATTATGAGTATATTATATAAATACTCATGCTCATATATATATATATATATATATATATATATATATATATATATATATATATATATGTGCTTATATATATATGCTTATATATATACATACATATATATGTGTGTGTGTATGGTGAGAGATGGAGGCATGGTGGCGTAAGTCTTTAAATAAACTGTCTTCTTGAAATCTATGTATGATATTTTTCATATCACGATTCTTAAAATAATTCCCAATAATTTCACTTCTTATATAGGCGGGATCGTGTTACCACAATTACAGCACCAATTATAATAACTGTTACAAGAACAACAACAACAACAATAATAATAATAATAATAATAATAATAAGGAACTAGCAAAAAATGAAAAAAAAAATGAATCTATCCACAACCATAACAACATATGTGCACTCGAAGATATGTAAGAAGCACAAAATTAAAAAAAAACACTGAGAGATGGTATGACCACCAACCGGACACAGTTACACAAGTTAGTGTTCGAGTTCCACATGCCATGTTTAAAGGATGTCAGTTATCAGTTATCTCCGGTTAATTCCCCTCTCCAAGTTCTTCACTGCCTTAACCAGGAATTGAACTCACACTCTCATCTACTCTGCCATGTGTCCTTGGGGAGACATGGCACAGTGGAAAAAGGCGCTAGTTAGATCGAGTGACAGGACCCAAAGAGTGCGAGTTCAGTACCCGTTTGTTAAGGCAGTGGAGAACTTGGAGTGGGGAATTAACAGGAGATAACTGATAACTGACATCTATTAGACATGACCCGTGGAACAAGAACAGTCTACTGCAGCGAGCGAAATAAAGTGTTCAGTTCGCCACCTGAAAAAGGCCGGAGCATACAACGGCCGAAACGTTGTAATAAATATGGCGACAAAGATGAGGACAATAGTTCGAATAATGTAAATAGTGTACAGGATGTCAAATATCTGAAATAAGAAACTTTATCCCATAATAAAGGATGCCAATAAACTTTATTCCGTAATAAAGGATGCCAATAAATTATTAAGGGAATTTTAAGAGGTTAAAGAAATGCAAGTAAACCATAATACACCTACTGCAGCGGCAAATAATCTAACAGAAAGAAAGAAAAAGCAAATGCAATGTACCAAATGGAGAAATGATGGCAAGAAAAGTCTCTTCATGGTCAATACTCTACCCATATCAAACAAACTGATGTAGACACACCCCTTACCTATCTGTGGTTGCGTAATTCACGGTTAAAAGCTGAAACCAAATGTTTTATTAGGGCTGATCATTACCAATGCTTACTAACTAGAAATTACCAAGCACGTATACTGAAAAATTGTGTTGATTCCCAAATGGAGATTCTGTGATAAATATCCAGAAACAATTGACCATCATGTGTCAGCTTGCACTCACTGGTTATAAAATAACCATGATAGAGAGGGCCAATATCTGCACTGGAAAATATGCAACCTGTACAGGAAGGAAACCGCAAGGAATTGGTATGAACATTACCCAAACCCGGTTACAGAGATGGGACATGTAACAATTTTATGGAACTTTACATTACACACAGACAGAACAATCAAAACCTACACACATCGTGTGCTCAAAGACCTTAAAAACAGAATGTACCGTCTTATTGACAAATTATAATGTATGTTTGAAGATCTTGAAAAAATATCTAATTTCAAATTACACCACTACCAATTCTTTCAAGGAGATTCCCTGTCAACTCTTCTGATTTTTCTGTCCTTAATCTCCCTTTCGCATGAATAAACATGTAATAACTATGGATACAAGGTAAAAAGGAAAGTGTTTAGTCACTTATTCTACATGAATGATATCAAATCCATTGCCAAAAAAAAAACAAAAAAACAATGAGTTGAAGTGTATCCTCAATACTGTAAAACATTTCAGTGATGATAGCGATATGAATTTCGGATTAGATAAATGTGCAAAAATAACATTCAAGAAAGGGAAAATTACAGAAACACCTTCAATAGATCTAGATTTTGTCACAAAGCTTAGGGAACTAGAACAAGAAGAAGCCTATAGGTACCTAAGAATTAGCGAACGAGATGGAATATAGCATACCCAAATGAAGGAGAAAGTGAGGAATACTACAGACGTATGTGTCTTTTACTGAGTACCGAGTCGAATTCACAAAACAGAATATCAACCATAAACAGCTTAACTCTGCCTGTGGTGCAATACAGTTTGAACATCTTTAACAGGACCATAGCTGACATTAAGTGAATGGACGCCAAAAACGAGAAAGCTTCTCACTTGCCATCGCATGCGTCATCTCAGGGCTGGTGTTGATCGTATGTATGTGTCCAGATCCGAAGGAGGCTGAGGATTAGTTCAACTAGAACTGTCCTACAAAACTACAACAATCGACCTTCAAAGATGCCTGGAAACTACAGAACAAATGCTGGATATTTGTCTTGACTCACTTTGGTAAAAACCACAAACTCACAGACAGATACATAATAATATCCACAAGCTTTTTTCATAGCGTTTGTCCGTTTATGTCGAGTCATAGCCAATGTTCTTCTTTTTCATCTTTTTATTGTAGAATTGCTTAGCAAAAGGAGGTGTCTGTCTCAGCTACTCCAGTAACAATGTCTGCAATTGCAGTTATACCTGATAGTGATATTAAAACTTCTCCATTTCCAAATTTATAATTCTTTTATCTTTCTGCAATTTGATCTTTGTCCTATTGTTAATGGTAAGAATTCCAGACACTCATACCATTCATTTCCCCTTTTGCATGATTCTCCACTGTCCAAAATGAAAGATCCCAGAGTTTCACACATATAAAGGCTTTTTCTTCACCTGGCTTTTTACTATTTATTTGTAACATATTCTGTCTTTGGGATAAGTTAGTACTTTTCAAGGCTCTGTATCCTAATACGGATTCTAGTAATTTAATCTTGTGTTTTCTTAATTTTGCTTCAAGATGGCCAAATTCATTTAAATAGGAACAAATTGACGTATATGCAAATCTATGATATTTTGCAAAAGATACATAAGCTATAAATGAAAACTTAAACAAAGCATGTAATTAATTATAAAATGATTTGATTTCATCTTGTAAATTCATCTCCAACAAGGTATTTCTAGTTTTACTTTCCAAAGTGAGAAAAATATTGCTACTTTTTCTTTGTTTCAAAATGCGTATCGATTTTCCATAATTCTATTTCCTTCTTCAGGCCATTGGAATTTTGAACTGAACACTATTTCGTCCAGTGGGGAAGATTGTCCTAGTTTCATGTTTCTTTCAGATTTCTCAGTTATTTCCCTTTAACTTAACTCTCCACGTTTTGGTTCATCACTGCTGTAACCTTGTATTGAACTCATAACTCTAGTCTAGTCACTGGATTTAACTAACACATAACCAACAGGATATCTGTCTATGAATTTCTGAGACTTCTAAACCTAGAGTCTCAGAAACCGTTTTTAACAAGGGCTCAAAATTGTATTTTTTTCTGTTATTCTTATTGCAGATTTTTTACCAGCGCTTATATAGCAGTTTTTTTGTGCTGTTATTAATTGCTTTTGTCTAGCACTCCTTATTACTGGCCCTCATATTGTATTCATTTCTATGCTTCAACGGCTCAGGAGATTATTGTTTCAAAGAAAAGGAAAGAATTAAGAAACCGTATTCAGCAATAAAAGAAGCCAACAAGTCCAAAATGAAGTTTCAAGTGGTTGAAGAAATCCAAATAAGCCATAATACATCTATTACAGCGACAAAGAACCTACAAGAGAAGCAAACGCAGTGTACCATATGCATAAACAATGGCAAGACAAATCACTTCATGGTCAATACTCTGCCCTTACTAAACAAGATGGTGTGATTACGTAGTGCAGGGTTAAAAGCTGAAAGCGAAGGCTTTATTCGTGTTACACACGACCAATACTTCCTAACTAAAAATTACCACGCATATATATTGAAAAATTGTGCTACCCCAAAATACAGATTCGGTGATAAATATCCAGAAACAAATGACCATCTTGTATGAAATTGCCCGGTACTTATACCCACTAAATATAAAACCCGTTTGTAACAGAGTGGGCTAATAACTGCACTGGAAGGTATACTGATTGGAAAATGTCATGATGCCATTTCTGACCTTAGGTCTCTGTTTGGGACGCGGAAAGAAATGAGTATACATCAAATACCAAAGGAAATAAAATAATAATAATAATAATGATAATAATAATAATAATAATAAGAGAACGCGATTGAAGAAAAGGGAAAGAAAAGTGTTTAACAATGTTTCGTCACTATATATGTTTTCTTCATTTTAAGTTAAAAAATTGCATGCATGTATGAACTAACTTGAAGAAGACAGACATACTGTCAAAATACTGTTAAACTTTGCAAAAAACTGTGTCTTTTCTTTACTTTTCTTTTGTTCAGTCGTATTCTTTTATAATTGACAAGAATATGGAGGAGCAAAATCAGTTTTCAAACAAAGTCCAGACTGTGCAAATCGCTGGTAGTCTCCATTTTCCTATCTGGATGAGAAACGTGGATACTGTTGGCAGAAACAGAGAGAAGGATCCATGTGTTTGAGAACAAATGCATGAGAAAACTCCTTGGCATTTTCTATTGGGAAGAAACAACAAAAAAAAAAAACAATGAGTTTGTGCGGAAGGGGTTGAAAGTTTTGTGGGACACCAGGAACCTCTTCTGGGCACTGTCAAACGGCGAAAAATGGTGTGCTTTAGACACATTAAAAGGCACGACAGCTTGTGCAAGATCATCATGCAAGTCACCGTTGATGGTGGACGTAGGAGAGGGCGCCAACGCAAAACCTGGTTGGACAATATCAAACAATGGACAAGTATGATGATACCAGAATTGCTGATATCTGCCGTTGATAGACCGCTGTGGAATAGAGTGTGGCTTCTGTATGCAGATCCATCCTACGATTACATAAGTCAAGATGATGATGATGATGATTCTTTTATAAGTTTTTCAAATCTTAATTGACTGGGAGTATTAACGTATTCATATTTTCTTTTTGTGGATTAAAATGAGTAACGGTAAAACTTTTTCTTTTTTTTTCCTCTTACAATAAAGGATCAGTAGAAGATGTCATTAAGCCATTCCTGATTTTAGGTCTTTGGTTGATTTAAAGAGGTATTATTATAAGGTATGTCTTTCTGATCATTGATTCCTGTGTCGAATGTATGGATACCAAGTTGCAGAAAATTGATACAAGCATGTGCCTTGCAGAACAATTGAAGAATTTGCAAAGTCCAAAATATGTTGGGACATTTATTTTCAGAGAGACAGATTGATAAACCATTGCCGTCTGTATATTATTGTTCTAGATAAAGCCGCTAAGAACTGTCGTATTATTGATGGTTGCCATACGAAATGACCCAAATATAGCAAACAAGGTGATTGAGAAAATTACAAATTACTCTGATTTGAAAGTTGAGATGGCAAGATTGTTTGGAATGCGGGAGGTGAATGTCAATGTGATTCCAGCAGTGATATGCACACTAGGATCATCCATTAAAAATGTGAGACTTCATCGACGAGCTAGGAATACGATACCAACTGGGTTCCATCCAAAAATTGACTCTTTTGGGCACTGCGCATATTTTGAGGAAAGTGTTTTCTGTTGGAACTTCTTGTTGTTGTCTTGGTGGATAACTTAATGCACCCGGCGTATTCAAGAAATTACACTGTCTGATAAAACCTAATAATAATAATGATAATAATAATAATGTCGTTGCAGTAAAACATATTATGAAGCCAGAGTCAGTAGAAGCGATCGTCTAAGAAAAAATTAAAACCTACGAGAGTAGGTCTTTCCTGGAAAATTAGCCCATAAGAGACTCCAACGGATATAAGAACAAAACATTTTTTAGCAATTTCTGTTTAGAAAAAAGTGTAAATTTATGTATGCCTTCATATAAGCTACTTGTACAGGGCAGTCCGAAAGTAATGTCACCCCTACAAAACATAATTTTCTGTTTCAACGCTCTCTGGGCTATTATCAAGAAGAGATTGACACATGAACGAAACCAGGTTACCAATCAGTTGAAGGACGCCGTTCGGAGAGTCTTTGCAACAATCAACAAAGCACAAATTTGTAAGGTATCAGCTTCATTTTGTACCACGAAAATGACGATGTTTATAAAGACATTCTCGATATGTAAAAGAGTCAATGAAATTGAATAAACTGAATCCAAGTGCATGTGCTTTCTATTACTGCATTATTTGTTCTTCTGTTCTCATTACTTTTTGGTAGGGGGTGACAAGACTTTCCGACCACCCTGTAGATTATTTTTTTTCGAGATCGAAATCTACACCACTTCTCTTCCTCTAATATCTGCCGTGTACCTTCAGGACGTAGATAATCATGGCTCTCCACAACTTCCTGTGCTTTGTAACTTTTAGAAGTGTTTACATTATAAAGTGAGGACAGAAATTCTTGTCATTCATACATAATATAATTTTCTATGGCTGACACGAAAACAATGGCGTTCGTACAAACCTCGATGTGTGACAGCCACAATGAAAATTAAATAAACTAAATCCAAGTGCACGTGCTTTGTATTACTGTATTACTTGTTCTTCGATTTTTCTCATTATACATTAAACTGTGGAGAGCTATTATCGTCTACGCACTAAAAGGAACACAGTACACACACACACACACATATATATATATATATATATATATAATTATTTTTTTTTAAATTATAACATGACATTCGACTTCATCCCTTGATAAGACACCAGGGGTGTTGAAACAAAATGGCTATTTTTGTAGTGATTTTATAAATATTTATGTTATAAATTAAAAAAAAATAATAATATTTGCTCTACTTTTTGTACTGAGCACTCTTTTAAGAATAGTAATTGTTGGTTATTGGAATTATTCTGTATATACCAATTATATACTTTGTATATATATATATATATATATATATATATATATACATATATATAATTAAGTATGATGATGATGTTGAAAAGAAAAATTCTTTTCATCATCATCATTTAAATGAAATAACACAGAATGTATTTGAAATAAAAAAACTATTTTTATATAAAATTTTTATAACATATTTATTTTATAATTTTATAAAATATAAAAATAATTATATATATATATGTGTCTAATGATTTTAATTTTTAATTTTTATTTCGCAGCATTTTATTGTGGGAAAAAGAATATAGTGTATATATATATATCATTTTTTGCCATACTGACCTTGTAGATATGTGACAGCCTCAATGAAATTGAATAAACTGAATCCAAGTGCATGTGCTTTGTATTACTGTATTTACTTGTTCTTCTATTGTTCTCATTACATTTTAGTAGGGGTGACGAGACTTTCAGACCACCCAGTAGTAAGAATGGAAAAGGGCAATAAACTGAGGAGAGCTATTATCCTCTCCTCACTGAAGGAACACAGCATATCTATCTATCTATCTATATATATATATATATATATATATATATGTGAAAATATATAGAAAATAGGAAGGAACTGGTTAGGTAAATAATCCAAATTGGGTCCACGAAGAATAATTTTAAATATAAATGGAGGCAGCATAAGTGCTCCTTTAATAATATAAACAAACGAAATCAGACTTCACTATCAAAATATTTTTGGCACCTGAAGGAAACAAATAAGACACCAAAAGTTAAATGGAAAATCATTGACAAGGCCAGAATATGTAAAGCTTGGGATGAGCCATGCCCTTTGTGCCTCCATGAAAAATTGCACATCATTAAACTTCTAAATAATAATAATCTATTAAATAATAGACACGAGTTTACGGTTTTTGTAGGCATCATCAGATTTTTGGTTTGAATTATTAGATTAAAAAAAAAAAATTATATGACTTGTTTAACAAATAGCCCAATCATCAGATTCATAGTAGGAATAATTAACTACAAACATGCATACTACATAACACACTTCATAATCCATAGCCTAAATTAGTAGTTTAAATACCTTACATATAAGATAACCCTTTATGAAGTCGTCAAAAAAAACTAAACGTTACGAAAATTTTCCTTTTTTTTTTTTATATGCACAATTCCTTTCATAATAAAATAAAATAAAATAAATAAATAAATCTCCATAGACAATCAAACTAGACGATGGCCAATACATCTTCCGTTTCATTTTTGACACCCCACCTTTCCCTGACTTGACACCTTGAAAGTATCTCTATACCGCTACTCAATATAAACACCCTACACTCGCCTACCCAATTTAGAAAATTCACCATAGCTGTTACCATGGGGATTTTGATTTCAATTTTAAAACAAGTAAATTTCAGATATATGTTATTCCAACGAAAATTTCGCTTGAGGATGGAACGCAGCCCATTTTACTTTCAACTCAATTTAATTTAAAGGATTATATTGAAGTTTTTTCGGCTCTAGTTTTGAAACATGAGACCTCTTATGTAGCGATTTGGAATCATATTTTTAAATAAATAATTATATATATATATATATATATATATATATATATATATATATATATATATATAGTTTATGAAAAACTAGGTAATCCGTATGGGTAGACCCAAAGAGGATAAAATCCAGAGAGCTCAATGTAAATCCAGAGCAAATAATTTAAATAAAAACAGACCACTTTAAGGTTCCATTTAATAAATGATTTCACCACAGCCTTTTTAAAAGGACTGCGGATCATCAGACTTTTGTATGTGCCGTATCAAGCATATGTAAATTAACGAAGTGAGGAAGTGAGTGGGGATCTCTATCCATTTGAATTTTGTTCATGAATTTAACTCGTGACTGTTTTTAGATGGGTAATCTCTTTAAGTTTAGTTAAGTTATTAAATATTAAATTACATCTCACTCACTCATGTCTTCTCTCTCCCCCCCTCACTTCCTCACTTCATTAATTTACAAATGCTTAATACGGCCTCTCAAAAATGTGCAAATTTCTTTTCATTTTTCGTTTCAAATATATATATATATATATATATATATATATATATGTGTGTGTGTGTGTGTGTGTGAAGAAATATAGTCTTAAGGTGTGCTATATTTATGGGATAAAGTGCTCAATATCAGAGATAGAGCGTGTGTAAATATAAAAGTGAATATAGAAGTCAACACTTAGAGGCGACAGTTTGTTTCATGCTAGATACAATCGTCAGACCACATGTTTTTTTTTTTAATCCGTGTTTTTATTAACGTAGTAAAAATTTGTTTATATCACTTATTTAATAGCTTTGTTTTGGTTTGAGAATAAAAAATAAATAAATAAATAAAATAAGAAACAAAAAATTAAAATAAAAACAAGCAAAATAATTTAACCCAAATAAATAAATAAACGACTTCCGGTAAAATAACCGCCATAATAGACTACCCACAATGCACCACTGACCTGCATATATATAAATAGCCGAGAAAAATATACAGCACACGTGGCCTGACGATTGCATATAGCATGAAACAGACTGTTGACTTCTATGTTTCCTTTTATATATATATATATATATATATATATATATGACCGTACTGATGTGTTTATTAACATAATGTTAATTGATTGCGGTCGCAGAATTTAATCCAGATCATGTGCTTTGTATTACTCTATTTATTTGTTCTATTGTTCTCATTAATTTTTTGGTAGGGAGTAACAAGACTTTCGGACCATGCTTTAGATTATTTTTTTTCGAGATCGAAATGTACACCACTTCTCGTCCTCTAATCTGTGACGTGTTCCTTCAGGACGTAGACAATCATGGCTCTCCACAATTTCCTGTCCTTTGTAGTTTTTAGAGGTGTTTACTATTAATTGTAGCGTGTGGACCGAATGTCTTGTCACACCTACATAATATAATTTTCTATTTCAGATAGCCGACACGTAAATGATAAAGTTCGTACAGACCCCCTCGATGTGTGACAGTGTCAATGAAAATGAATGAACTAAATCCAGTACATGTGATTTATATTACTGTATTTACTTGTTTTTCTATTGTTGTCATTACTTTTTTTGGTAGGAGGTGACAAGTCTTTCGGACCACCCTCTAAATCTTGAGGTCAACAGAGATAGAGAAAAGCAGCAAATAATCTACCTAATGAGCTTGTGAAAATGGTTGGCAGTGATGGTGAAAAATCGAAACTTTTTTTGCAATGTTTATTCACACAATACAAGTGCTACTCAAGGTAGAGTGTTATTGATTTTGTTGTAGTAGACACAGAATGGGGAAGTCAGAAATGCATATTATATGTAGGCCTAAAGAGACTAAGTTTGTAGTTGCCAGGAAAGCATCATCTCGGGAGTTTGTTCCACAAAGTAGTAATTCTGGAAAAGAACCTAAGTGAAACTTTCTCCTTATCAAAGGAACGGGGATGATTTGTCGCCATGAACATGGCCGAAAGTCTTGTCACCCTTACATAATATACTATTCTATTTCAGATGGCTGCCTCGATACTGTTGTTGTTCAGAAAGACCTCTTCGATGTATGACAGCGTCAATGAATGTGAATAAACTAAATCCAAGACATGGACTTTGTATTACTGTATTACTTGTTCTTCCATTGTTCTCATTCCCTTTTGGTAGAGGGTGACAAAACTTTCAGACCACCCTGTAGTTTATTTTTCGAGATCTCTTCCTCTTCTATAATATGTGCCGTGTCCCTTCAGAACGTGGGAAGTCATGGCTCTCCACAAAATCCTGTCCTTTGTAGCTCTTACAAGTATTTACTTTTCAACATAGAGTGTGCTCCGAAAGTCTTGTTACATTTACATAATATAATTATCTATTTCAGATGGCTGACACGAAAATGTTGTTCAAACAGACCTTCTCGATCTGTGACACCGTCAATGAAAATGAATGAACTGAACCCAGTACATGTGTTTTGTATTACTTTATTCACTTGTTCTCATTACATTTTGGTATGGGTGACAAGATTTTCGGACCACCCTATAAATGTCTGCACGCAAAATTAGGTTAAATAAAGGTTGATCCGAAAGTCTTGTCACCCTTACATAATATAATTTTCTATTTCAGAAGGTGTGACGCGAAAATGACAATGTTTATAAAGACCTTCCCGATGTGTGACAGCGTCAATGAAAGTGAATAAACTGAATCCAGTACATGTGCTTTCTCTCCTTGATAATAGATTTTTCGCGCCGAAGTCTATCCTTTCAAATCTACAAATCAACCATTCGCCCTTTCATGGAGTATTGCAGCCATATATGGTCTGGAGCCCCTTCTAATTGTCTCAAGGTCCTTGATAAAATCCAAAGATGAATATGCAATGTAATTGGCCTCGATCTGGCATCTCGTCTGCGAACGCTCTCTCACAGACGTGTCGTCGCCTCCCTCTGTCTTTTTTTTTACAAATGCTTTCACGGTAATTGCTTCGATTAATTGCTTTCGCTGGTTCCCAGACTTCATGAATTTAAGCGTTCTACTAGGCTGGCACCCTTTCACTGTCGAAACTGTTAAATGCAGCCGTCTCTTCTACTCCAATTGTTTCATGTCTCGCACTTCTTGCCTGTGGAAATCCCCCCCTTTTCCTGTTTTCCTGATAGCTATAATCCCCAACTATTCAAATGTAACGTCAATCGACGTCTCCAGATGCCCTGATCTATCCCTTAACCGTCTCTTTCGTCTATCACTCCTCTTTGTTCTCGCTCTCAGTCTGTAACCCCTTGCGTGCTAGTGGCTTCACGCCTTGCTCGGGATTGAATCCTTAAAAAGAGAATTCTCACAGAACGGTGAAATAGAAAATTATGTTCTGTAGGGGTGACATAACTTTCGGACTACCCTGTACAAGTAGCTTATATGAAGGCATTACTTATTCTATTGTTCTTATTAGTTTTCAGTAAGAGGTGACAAAACTTTCGGACCACACTGTACAATGATGCTAAATTTGTACAACAATGAATTATACCACGTGATCGCCAACTCATCCTGGAAATCATAATGGATGCAAACGTTGATATAAACTAATATAGGGAAAATTTCAGTTAAAAACATCGGAACAATTGCCTTTCAATTTTTAGCCGCATATGGCTGATTTTATTTCCACGTTGATGTGTATTGCGTGTGCGCGAGTGTGTTTGCCTGTGTGTTTCTTTATTTTTTTAGCTTGCTTATTTTCTTGGTGATTGGCACAACGCGAAGAACACGGCATGTCGAATAGGGGCAAGAAGGAAGTAAATAAATAAATAAATATAGAAAATTACGGTGGAATTCGCGTGAAGGCGGCCATTGAAAAACAAAATGGCGAAAACGTTTGGAGGCGCAAGCTGACGATGATATCGATTTTCATCGCAGATCAATAGGGGATTTGAATACGAAGACATTGTTGGAATAAGCAGCATTGAACGAAGGAAGAAGCAAAACCTAATAGTTGAAGATGAATTAAGGTGAATAAAGAAAAACAGACTGATAGGAAAAAAATATGAAAATCGGAAAGAAGACGAATTAAATAGAATGTGGCAAATATAAAAAAAAAGTAGCAATAATATTATGAAGGGAAAATAAAGGAGAGGGCCTAGAAGATGTTGAAGAGAAAGAAAAACGAAAGAAGCAAAAGAATCCACAGCAAACGGAGAA
>CAHIKZ030005106.1:1407500-1410000 GCA_903632075.3 Acanthosepion pharaonis
GATGAATCCTGGTAAGATCTCCAGTTCCCTCAGAATTGCTATGTAGATTGAATAAGTCCGGTGAGAAGACACATCCTTGCCTTACGCCTCTTTCTGTTTTTGTTTTTTTTTCGCTGAGCTTATTCTCGATGCGAATGCATGCCATTTGCTGCCAGTATAGATTCTTGATTATTTTAATATCTTTCCCGAATATATCAAGGTTGCTGAGCAATTCTAGCAGGTCTTTGTGGCGCACTTTATCGAGTGATGAGCCCAAAATACGATTTGCAGGTCGGGGACACAAAAATGAGACATGTGCGTTAGGTTAAGTATCTGGGAAGTGTTCTGACGGTGGCGATAGGTGCGACGCTGAGATCCGAAGACGGATTGGAATGGCCAAGAATGAGTTCCAGAAGCTCTGACAGAGTACTGCGAGACAGGAGGATTTCTTTGGTGACAAAGAAAAGAGTACTGAGCTGCTACGGGACATCTGTTCTCCTTTACGGCACCTCCTCCGTGTGGCTAGACGTCCGATTGCTTCAAGCCGGTATCAAAACCCGACTGATTTGATATCAGTCAGATCTCTTACATCTAGGCCATCGTGCCGCGGGGAAGGAAGGGAAATTTAACGTCTTTATACGAAAAACACCAGCAGCTCATAGAACTCAATTCAATTTTACTTGAAGAGTAATGCTTAATAGCAGTAGAACCACCTTTCTCCCTAGAGAGCTCAAACGGATTACTGGGATCATATATATTCATCCACAGACGTATATATATATATATATATATATATATATATATATATATATATATATAAAGAAAGAAACAGTAAGATATAAAATCCGGTGTTCTTATAGATATTTTATTTTTACAAAATAGTGCTCAATGTAAATTTACAGAGCACGCTTGAAGATGAAATGGAACTAATGCTTTTAATTTAATTGCAAAATTAAATTCGGGGTTTTTAGCTTCTATTTTTTGAAACATGGTTGGAACTGTGTAGCGAAAAAAAAACATATTTTTAAATCAATTAATTTATATATATATATATATATATATATATATATATATATATATATATATATGGTGCGATGGTAAATTATCGTCTAAATTACGCGAAAGTATAAATAACATCTCAGATACTGAGGACTTTTCCCATAAATATAATACACACACACACACACACACACACACACATATATATATATATATATATATATATATATATATATATATATATATATTATCATTATATGTATGTGTGATTGCCCATAAGTCTCTAACATTGTGTGTATGTTTTCATGTGTGCGTGTGCGTTGAGTAATATTTACATTCTCTAGAATATTTTCCCTGCGCCGTGTTCTTTCAAGGCCAGGGCAATCATATTTTTTCACAACTTCCTATTCCATTGTAGCTCTAAGTTTACACTTTACACCATCACGCCCCGCCCTGCATGTGTAAATTGATGACATATATGTCACATCAATTTGCACGAGCATTCGCTGCTTATATCTGCCCCTCTTACATTCAGTATATCCTGGGAATGTCAATGTCTTACATCCCTCCTTCCTCAGTGTATCCTATAAATTCTAAATCCCTTTTTTCTGATCATTAGTGTAAGCGTACTTTTCGTTCCAATTTTCCTTAGAATTTCCCCATTTCGTAAATGCTACCCCCATAGTATTCCCAACGTCTTTCTGTAGAACCATATTTCGGTGGTTTACTGTCTCATCTTAAACAGTGAGAAGATTGTCCAGTATTCACTGGCATACAGGATAAGTGGTATTAGATAACATTTTAGCATTAATATTTTCTAACGAAATTACTTATATTAGAGAATTTTTTTCTATTTCAATGCGCCACGGATTTCGGTGTCACATTTTCCGTCCGTCTACTTTATTCTGATTCTCTTATTCGTGTTAAACATTTTGGGTTCTTCATCTTGCTGACAACCATATGTTTACCTTCTTACAACTAGTGTTTGTCATTTATATTCATTTTCCTTAACTACCTTTACTACGACTGTGTTCGCAAACAGTCCTACATCCGCGTCCTGGGTATGACGATAAATTGCATCCGTGTCCTGGGTATAACGATAAATTGCATCCGCGTCCTGGGTATAACGATAAATTGCATCCGTGTCCTAGGTATAACGATAAATTGCATCCGTGTCCTGGGTATGGCGATAAACTACATCCGCGTCCTGAGTAAGACAATAAACTACATCCAACAGCAAGCGTGCAACCGTCTCTTATCTGCTGGTGTTCTCAGGTCCCCCCAGACCCGGGGTAGAAGCACCTGTTAGGGTCCCAATTATGGGCAAATAGTTAGCCCCTAAACTGGGGTCAAAGCACTATGCAAGTCTAAAAATAGTTTTGTAATGCTAGCAATGAATTTTATGATCTACAAAATATGAGCAGCATTACATTTTCGAAGAAAAAAGAATTATCGGCTATGCATTTTTGAAGGAAAGAAATATTACTAGTAATACATTTTGTAAATAATTATTACCAGCAAT
>CAHIKZ030005106.1:1415000-1440000 GCA_903632075.3 Acanthosepion pharaonis
CTTTCTGATTCTGAGCATAAGTGTCCCTTTTTGTTTCACTTTACTTTCAGACTTATTCGTTGTTTAATCGCTCCATCCATAGAATTAAGAACATCCTGCTGTAGAACCATATTGCTGTTGCCTCCAGTCTTCACGTCATCTCTGCATAGGCTGTGAAACATAGGAGAAATTATTCTACATAAAAGTTCAAAAATCATTTTTTTTTTGTTTCTAGCGAAAGTTTCCTGTTTTTTTGCTTAGATTTTGGAAAGCCTCTTTTGATATCCCACTGAACCTTCGGATTTCGGTGTCAAATTTTCTGTCCCCTGTCGAAACATTGCTCACTTAATTAAACTTTGTACTTAATTGATGGGGATATCCCTCATTCGTTGTTTGCATCTTAAGCTCTCTGGGTTTTTTTTTTTGTTTTTTTTTTGCCTCTCCCTATTTTCTATTACTGAAACCCCATCACTTTCAGAATTCCATGCCAACGCTGTCCAAACCGTTCACACATATTACAGGTCGAAGCAATTCTTAACGGCGCGGTAGGGCTTTCTTTTCTTTTTTTCTTTTTTCTTTTTTTTTTTTGTTAAATAGAAAAGTTAAATGTTGTAAGAAACTGGACGTAAATTTACTGTGGATGATCCAGCGATTAAAGGCATTTCTAGACATTTTCCTCTCAGATTATCTACAGTAAATTAGCTTCCAGATTCTTCGAACATTTTACCATTCTTGGTAGATCTTCCATTATCGCAATGTGGGATAAATATCCCACAAAATAATAAAAGTGACGGAAGCATAATTGATGTAATGAATATGCATACAATAGGTTCCACCTCACAGTAATATGAATATGGTGTCAGCCATAAATACAGACTGATGTGTAGGTACAGGAAGACACTTATCGCCTACGTCTATTGCCTACCACTACGACGAGGACCAGTCCATTACGGTTACCTGCTAGATTGTCCTACCCGGTTACCGTAGCGAACAACGACTTTGCTACTTCGAGCAAACATATCCCTTTCCGGGACATATGAATAAATAAGAAGAAAATAACTGAAATCAGACGATATGACTTGTTCGGCGGAGGGGGGCATATTCAACAAAAATTCGAATACTGAATTGCTTTTTTAACTGCAAAATAATCATTGTGTCATATCCAAGTATTTTACAAAGAAATTAGAGCCGATTACACAATATTTCAGGCTCAATTTAGGTTTATAGTTTGTAACCATTCAGATTTGAATGCAGAATATCATTACATTATTGCTACATAACTATACTGAAATCATTAAGGTTTTTTGTTTGTCTAAAGCTTTTTATTTTTGGCCGTATATTAATTGAAACTATTCCTTTTTACAGGCTTTATTTTTGAAAAGGAATAAGATCATTTTAAATTTCAGAATTTCACTATTGTCCATCAAAATGACTAGAAGAAAGCGATCTAAAAACAACAATGGAAAAGAGAGGTAACAAAAGCGTAAACGAAATAATTCCAGTTTGTTCAACTTAGGAAACTTAGCATTGCAGCCAAAGTATTCTAAAATGCTGCCAATAACGGAAGAGAAAATAAAAGATCTAAGAGATTTAACTGAATTGATGCCAATAAATGCAACAAGTTATCGTAGAAATTTCGTTGAAATCCTAGAAATAAATGCAAGGAACGAAGAAAACGAAACCAGATTTGATGAACATGAAATAATGAACTACAACATCAAAAATTATATTATGGCTAATTTGCAGTGTAACACCTGCACTCAGTTCGCATTAAAAATTTCCAGTATTCTTACATTTACGTGTAATTCTACATGCTCCATTCGAATCTGGCTTGATAAAATTGATAAAATCTAGCGTTTTGGAGTTATCGACAGTGAAAATTTGGATTCATTCGCGTCGCGGGTAGCCATTACAGGCGTTGTTTGTATACATAGCTATCAGTATAGGTATCATTACGCAAACTGAGCGTGTCTCCGTAAATAGTTCTCGTGCGCAGTAATTGCCACAAATTTAGGCAAGAAAAGTCAGTTTCGAGCTTAGGTTTCCGTCGTCTTCCGCGTTTAGCTTTCCGCAGCGAATGTATGCAAACAACGCGAATCCATTACATTCACCTACGTACTGTTACCCTTGGAAAAGGTATGAATCCTCTTTTCTCCCCCTACCTACGGGTAAATAGCAGGGCAGACCGGGTTCTATAGCATGGGGTGGTAACTGGTCTACTGCGGAAATAAATGGCAACCTACTACGGGAAAAAATATCTGCCTCGTCAGTCATATATCGAAACATACATGATCCACATAAGCGTATATTACGAATCCATTACATTCACTTACGTGCTAATACCCTTGGGAAAAGTATGAATCCTCTTTTCTCCCCCTACCTACAGGTAAATAACAGGGTAGACCAGGTTCTATAGCCTGGGATGGTGACTGGTCTACCGCAGAAATAAATGGCAACCTACTACGGGAAAAATATCTGCCTCGTCAGTCATGTATCGAAAGATACATGATCGTATAAGCGTATATTACGAATCCATTACATTCACTTACGTGCTAATACCCTTGGGAAAGTTATGAATCCTCTTCTTCTCCCCCCCCCAGCTGCGGGTAAATAGCAGGATAGACCGGGTTCTATAGCCTTGGATGGTAACTGGTCTGCACACGAAAAAAATGTTTCAGATGGTGTCTAGTTGGTTTGTGTGCGTGTGTTTAAATGAGTTCTAATGGAGATGTCGCATAGGTGTAATGTACGTCGTCTGGATAGGCGTGTGGTTGTGCGACCGATGTAATTATTTATGGTTTTCGTTTTGTTTACTTTTTATTCTTATTTCCATGTGGACTTACCGAAATGCTTTTTCGTTATGCCCCCGAATGCTCAATATATTTTTCTCTGCTGCTACTGGTCTTTTTTTTTTTTCTTCAGCTTTTTTAATTTAATTTCTTATTCCGTTTAGCCATTTCTGACAGACTCTTTTATTTGACTCTGAAAAGATTCCCACCGACTTACATATCATTAGCGACTTAACCCACCACGCGAGCACCCTGCTTATAAAAATAAATGTTTTTCATTCGGTCTCGTCGCTAAAGAATTTTCTTTTATTGAATAACATTTTTTTTAGTCCTCGTTCCGACTATTACAATTTTCTTTAGTAATTTTTTTGTTTATTTTATATTATATTTTTTTCACATTTCAAAAACCAAAAAAATTCCATCTTGAATTTGTTGACACACAGGGAAAAAAAAAACACGTCTCTGTGTGTCCCGTCGAAATATCTGAACAGCGGTCCTCCTTGATTAAACATATCGATTATTGATTATTCAACATTTTTTGAGAAGATCGATAAAAAAGCCTATAGTAATGGTGAACACACGTACAGAGGTAATCATAATAAAGTAAAGAATGCATTATACTTGATAACACGGGACTTGAAATTTATGATATAATAAATACTTACTTTAATATTTTTTCAGTTACTCTCAGACAGACTGCGGTAGTCGAGCGGCTCGGTACACTACTCATCCGATACGTGGACCTTACATTATCAGCCTGGGCTGTGTGTGATACTGCCTAAAACACCCCTCATTCTTATTCCCACACCTGCAAACACAGATGCGAGTACGAGGTTACGTACTTCTGTATTCAGTGGTCGGTAGTAAGACCCAGTGCAACTCTCTGGTTCATCTAGCTTTCTAGATACCTGCAGGGGACATGATTTGAAGCTTATTCCGGCAAATTACCCCAATAAGATATACTTACACAAATATATTAAAGAAAAGTTCTTTTCTCTATGGATGTACGCGTAGGGTAGCGTTTAGCGGTTTGGGGGGTGGAACTGACAAAAATACAACCATTGCATTTGACTTAGCGCCCATACATTTGGATAGATAAGGATTAACAGCGAGGTAAACTGGAATCCCTAGATTGGGTTACTAACCTGTCTAGAAGATAACTCTGAATTCGAAACCAGTTGGGATAGGCGATAGCAAATCCAACTTGTAAATGATCTTCTTGATACGAAATCTACAGCAATCGTAGTGAAGCCGTGACTATAATCTACAGCGGATCCCAAAGGGTTAAGTGCTTATAGAGTTATTTAATACCAATGGTAGATTAGAACCGTGAGGGATGCAAGCATTGTGATACTGGTCGTCTACACTCGTTTTCCGAACACATCCACCTGCTCGAAGCGGCAGCCAATCCCTTGTTGCAAACGTTATTCTCAGCGACGTTTGTGTTCAACAACAGCTGAGTCCCAATTGCAATATAAGCCACAGATTTATACCTGTAGCTTATATTGTAACGAACACATTTTACTTACAGTTTACACACACACGCACACACACAAATACATATATTATAAGTTATTACATGAACAAATATTTACGACATTTTTTATGTTTACACGTTCTTTTTATAGATGCAAACATTTAAGTAAATGCTCTGTTCATAATAAACAGTATTAACAACATTTACCGGCCCTAAATATTTGTATCTATAAAAAGATCGTATAAACATAAAAATTGTCTTAAAATAATTGTCGGACTTTGTCCATTTCATAATGTATGAACAAATATGTTTAACATCTTTGTTCACCACCTGATGAGATGCTTATGTTAGGCATCGAAACAAATATGTATCTTAGCAGTGTTTTCTTGTTTGCTATATATATAAAAACTCATACTAAATAAGTATTGCTCTATTTTTGTACTGAGCACTTTTTAAAATTAATGTTATGAACGTTTCAATTTATATTCTTTTCGTTCTCATTACACACACACACACACACACACACACACACACACATATATATATATATATATATATATATATATATATATATATGTTTCGCTAAAGACGACTGACAAGGTAATGCAATTAATCTTAATTTTTCTTGTTCTTGTACAAGATTTTTCTTTTATTTAAAATCTGTACAAATGTTCTTCATTTCCGTGCGTTTTCGGCTGTACTTTTAGCCATTATCAAGGAAGATTTTCTTTTTTCTTTTTAACCGACTATGTGGATTGTGTTATTTATGTATCTAAAGTTATATGGACGTTTTATTTCCCAAAACACGGTCAACTCATTTTCGCCGTGTTCGTAGTCTAATCTATTGAGTGTTGGCCTTTTATTTTTTTTATTATTATTATTAAAACTTCCATTAATTTTAATCGTTGTTTTAAATGTAGATGAGGTTATTATGCTTTCATTTTCTACTAGTATTTTTTAGACGCAGTCTCGTAGGTTTGTGTGTGTGTGTGTGTTTAAATGTAACGTGCGTCGTCTGGATAAGCATGTAGTAGTGTGACAGATATATTTATTTATAATTTTGGTTTGATCAGGAACTCAGTTACTTAAGGGTTATTTAAAATGGTAAATAATGTAGGTATTCTGTTTAATATTTTTGTAATGGATGTTTTTTGTTCGTGTCAACTGGGGTATTGTATTTCTTTCTTATTCATCTTGCTTATAGCTGACGTGCGCACACACACACATATTGTGTGTATTTAGGCAGCATTTTTCCATTGATGCACGTTTTATTAAATAATATAGACAAGTTTTGTCTATTTATGATAAGCTTAATAACATATCATTGTTGCTATGTCCGTGTATTTTTTTAATTTATTGTAATGTAATTGTCATCTCTGATGATGGCTTATGTAAGCCGAAAGCTTAGATAGGATTATAAAACATGTATCAATATGGTGATTTTCTTTCGTCTTTCAATGATAATATTATGAAATGGACAAAGTCCGATAATTATTTTAAGACATTTTTAAAAAAGAATGTATAAACATAAAAATGTCTTAAAATAATTGTCGGACTTTGTCCATTTCATAATGTGTGACGTCATTTGTTTACAGTTGATACGACATGAGCAGATATGAATGTACGAGAGAGAATCATGGAAGATTGTAGTTTAAAGGCATTAAAATCGACTTTGTTAACCGAGCGCTCCACTGTGGCCCAGTCGGTTAAGTCACGCCAGGCTATAAGACGGTTCTGTATAGGATACAGGTTCGATTCCAGTCGGAGGACGAATATTTTCTATGAAAATTTCTCGGACGTTCAGGCCGGTAAATGTTGTTAATACTGTTTATTATAAACAGAGCATTTACTTAAAAATTTGTATGTAAAAAAAAGAATGTATAAACATAAAAATATCTGAAAATATATATAACAAGTGCTACTTTACTATATATTCAGCTTGATAAATTTTATTCATCATAAAAGCATTATCATTTATGGCTGCTATTCATAAGAAAATATCCCTAAATTTCTTTGTTGTTTATTTTTTCATTATGAATCTGCTCACTTTAGGGTTGGTTTTGTTGTGTATTTCAGCGTTTTGAGTAATTTATATTGGCAAATAATCAGGCGGAATTGAGTCAGTGTCTTAGAGAAATTGGAATTCTTTTCAGAATCCTCCCATTAAAAATGGAACCACCCAGTCTACCATTTCTACTATTTGCAGAGATGAAAGTAACATCTATCTATCTATCTATCTATCTATCTATCTATCTATCTATCTATCTATCTATCTATCTCAATCTGTTCATATCTATGTACCCCAGTCTGTTCATATCTATCTATCTATCTATCTCAATCTGTACATATCTATCTATCTATCTCAAACTGTACATATCTATCTATCTATCTATCTATCTATCTATCTATCTATCTATCTATCTATCTCAATCTGTTCATATCTATCTATCTATCTATCTATCTATCTATCTCAAACTGTACATATCTATCTATCTATCTATCTATCTATCTATCTATCTATCTATCTATCTATCTCAATCTGTTCATATCTATCTACCCCAGTCTGTTCATATCTATCTATCTATCTATCTATCTATCTATCTATCTATCTGTTCATATCTATATACCCCAGTCTGTTCATATCTATCTATCTATCTATCTATCTATCTATCTATCTATCTATCTATCTATATGTTTAATTCCCTTTTATATTTGCATCGTCCGAAATCCATAGTCCTTTAAGAAAAGCGTGTATTAAATCATCTCCATGAGCTTACGAGAGCGCCAATATTTTTGCTTTTACATCGGAATTCTATATTGACCTAGTTACCACAAAATTGAGGATTATCCAATCAGCTATACTCTTTTCATTGCCCAAACCAAACATTTCTTTGATTGCAAAATCCTTAGAAACCCCGGACCGTGGGGGCTTTACAGAGTAAAGTTGTCGCTGTCTGAATTAGTCATTGGGTTGGCTAGGGGAAGAAGGGGTTCAGGTAGTAACTAGTTGTCTATTGAAAGGGTTTGGGATGACGCAGGGGGAGATAGTCGTGGTTTCGGGCGCCACCTAACCTAACAATGTCAACTCCAATCGACCTTTCACTTTGGCACATAGAAAAGAAAGAAACAGAAAGCATAGGTAGTCGAGGAATGAAAGCGACATTGAATTGATAGGAGAGATGGCTCTGAGCAGCTATCAGTCATAATTTGACACGCTGATTCACTATTCATTGCATGTCTGCCAACACAAGTTGTATAAATGAAGCGCCCAAATGTACATTTGCTTTTCTTTCTTCTTAGTTTCCATTGTTTACAACATCGTTCCTCCATGCTTCTTTCCCCTTTTCTTTATTTTACTTTACCGCTTAAAATCATTCTTTCGTTGGAACTTTCGTTTCTTCTCGACTTTTCCTTAAAACACACACGCACAAACACAGACACAAACACACACCTATTGATTATTTTTTTTAAATAACAACCGATGCTTACCACTTCAATTATTTTCGTCATCCATAATTCGATTAGTATTTTGAATCTATCTATCTATCTATCTATCTATCTATCTATCTATCTATCTATCTATCTATCTATCTATCTATCTATCTATATAATAAGATAAGGATAACCGGCTTCCAAAAAAGTCTGCCTACAATTGAACACTGGAAAAAAATGCTCAATGCCATAAAATGTCAGAGCTTTAACACGTAAAATAGCTTTTCACTGCCTACCTGAAATATGATTTAAAGTATATACAGTAGCGTCCAAAACTAAGGGACAAAATTTTAAAACCTAATATTTGTTAGAAATAACAACTGTGAAAAGCTGAAATTTTGACAACTGGTAGTCGTTATCATCCATGATAACATACTAAAATTTGAATCATTTGCAAAGGATAGAAAAAGAATTATAACAATTATTTATTTTCAAATTTGGAACGTCCAAAAGTAAGGGACAAAATTGAGAAAAACAATGTAAACGGCAAAAAAACAATAAAAATACATGTACAATCAATATTTAATAAATGAGCCCTTGCTCTCAATGACAGCTGCACATCTTCGACTACAAGAACGAATCAGTTCTTGACAATCCTCGATACTAATTTTAGACCATTCTTCTTGAAGCTTCACCCACAAATCCTCCGTGTTAGTGGGATTTCTTTCCATAACTTTCACTCCTAAGGTCTTCCAAAGATTTTCTATTGGATTTAAGTCAGGACTTTGCGGTGGCCAATCCATAATTTCCAAATCTTGCTCGCTAAGGTAACTCATTACCACCTTTGCCTTGTGACATGGGGCATTATCTTGCATAAAGGTAGCCCTATCGAAACCTGAATTCTGTATGATTGGCACAACATGATCTTGAAAAATGTTTTTATAGATCTGCGCGTTTACACGAGTTTGTAACCGGACAAGAGGCGTTGTACCTTGGCTAGAAAACATTCCAAATACCATGACGCTTCCGCCTCCAAACTTGACAGTTTTCTTAGTACACTTTGCACTTAATCTTTAACCAATACGTCTCTTTACATTGTTTTTTACATCATTTCCAAATAAATTAAACTTGCTTTCATCACTGAAAAATACTTTTGCCCAATTTTCATATGTCCAAATTACATACCAGTTTGCAAACTCTAATCTCTTCTTCTTATTCTTCGAACTAACAAGTGGTTTCTTCCCTGGGGTTCGATTAAACAGCCCTATTTCTTGCAGTCGTCTACAAACAGTCTGTCTTGACACATTAACACATGAGGTACTATTCATAACCCTTTTAATTTCTGTGCAAGACTTAAAACGGTCCTTTAATGACATACGCTGCATTATTTGATCTTCTCTTGCCGAGGTTTTGCGGGGTCTGCCGGTTTTAAAAGCACTATTTTGCCAGTATCATTGTAGGATTTAACAACCCTGCCTACAACACTCTTGGAACGTTTCACTTTCTCTGAAATCTCTCTAATGGTGTGCTTTTCCTGTGTAGCTTCAATAGCTTGTCTCACAGAGTAATCAAGTTTTGGCGTTTCGCCATGGTGCCGGCTGATGCAACGTTTACAACTGACCAAGTAAGACTTATTCTTTAGAGGAAATGAAAAAATTTGAATATAGCATACTGTTTACATTGTTTTTTCTCAATTTTGTCCCTTACTTTTGGACGATCCTATTTTGAAAATAAATAAATAATTGTTATAATTCTTTTCTATCCTTTGCAAATGATTCAAATTTTAGTATGTTATTATGGATGATAACGACTACCAGTTGTCAAAATTTCAGCTTTTCACAGTTGTTATTTCTAACAAATATTAGGTTTTAAAATTTTGTCCCTTAGTTTTGGACGCTACTGTATATATATATATATATATATATATATATATATATATATATATATATATATATATATATATATATGTATGTATGTATAATTTCTGCATATATATATATCTATATATATATATATATATATATATATATATATATATATATATATATATATATATATATATATATATACAAGTATATAATTGGCATGTATTGTCAAATGACCGGATAATGTAGCGTCTGGTCGAACGTAATTTCAACGAAGAAATAAATTGAATAACATATGTATTTTTTCTTTTCTCAGTAATTTTATAGTTTTTAAACTTAATAGTGATTAAATTTGGATTGGCAGTTTTTAATTTTAATATCAAATTTTATCATATAATTTAATAATTATTGGTTAGAATAAATTCTTTTTAATATTACCCGTATTTTAAAGATCTGAATAGCTATCATAACATGATTTCGTTGTCAAGCTTTTGAATCTTCCTATACTTGGATTTTGATTGGACAGTCTAGCTTTTGTAACAATGTTTTCCCCTAGCGAAGGATCGTTAATTAATTTGAAACTTTTAAAACCATTTATTTTATCTCCAACATCATCACTTGATAAGACACCGGGGGTGTTGAAACAAAATGGCTATATTTTTGTAGTGATTTTATAACATATTTATGTTATAAATTTTTTTTTTCTAAAAAATAATTATATATATATATATATATATATATAGGAGATAAGGATAACCAGCGTCCAAAAGAGTCTGCCTACGATTGAACACTGGAAAAAAATACTCAATGCCATGAAATGTCAGAGTTTTAACATGTGAAAATAGTTTTTCACTACCCAGCTGGAATTTTACTTGAAATATCTACATATATATATATATATATATATATATATATATATATATAATTTTTGTATATATCATATACACGCATACTTATTGGAAAGAGATCAATATCAGTGACAGAGCTAACATATTGAGTTGTATGTATATGAATTTATAACCATGGGTTTCATGTTTTTTTTTATTATCAGTTTGTGTGGTGATCGTAAAAGCTTGAAACCCAGGGTTAGAAACTCATGTCTTTATAACTGGATATTCATATATATATATATATATATATATATATATGCACAAACAGGGTGACCCAATTTTTTTTTTCAAATTACATCCTGTAGATGGCATCCTCCTGTACGAATGCATTCTTGAAATTTGCTGTTGAGATTCCTCATTGACTGCTGCAACATCTCAGCTGGGATACTGTGAATTTCATCTTGAATTCTAAATGGCGAAATGTTTACTTGCTCAAGGTCACTTTCTCGCAGTGTTGACACTTGCTCATGTCTGGCAATACGCACTTCAAAAATTCCCGTTTTTTTGGTCACCCTATATATATATATATATATATATATATATGTGTGTGTGTGTGTGTGTGTGTGTGTGTGTGTTTGTTTGTGTGTGCGTGTGTGTAAAAATTTAGAGATAACTTAAAATATATTTATAAATGGATAAATTCAAAATTCAACTTGCATTAAGCGAAACGTTTAGACCAGCTCATGTTTCACTTTTATCTTTATTCATACGTGAGGATCCACAGATGATGGCCGCCTACATTCATTCGCTCCCCACCTCGCACCTCTCTCGTGCATGACCCCGAAGTCAACTTCCTAGACCGTCTGC
This sequence comes from Acanthosepion pharaonis, assembly GCA_903632075.3. Lineage (NCBI taxonomy): Eukaryota > Metazoa > Mollusca > Cephalopoda > Sepiida > Sepiidae > Acanthosepion > Acanthosepion pharaonis. Next base: position 1,426,240 of record CAHIKZ030005106.1, read on the forward strand.
GGATTTTGCATGACTTGATACACAAGTGACAGACGAACAATGTGCTTTCCACAACCTTGATGGATTCACGCCGCTATGCCTGAGTTCTGTGCACCATCATGTGCCTTTTCAGCCCGGAGCTGGTTGTACATATCTTGTCACACAGCATGCTGGCTGTGACACTCTGTCTGGGGAATGTCAAGCGATTTTTCTTTATGTAACTTCACATGATTCACCCAGCCACACACACACACACACACACATATATATATATATATATATATATATATATATATATATATATACGTACATACGAACACACATATGATGATCTGCTGCATCTTTACAGATGATGGCCTCCTTATAAGGTTCACTCCCCACCTAATACTTCTGTCGTGCATGCCCTCGAAGTGACTTGCCAGGCCGGCTGCATGACTTGTTACAAAAGTGAGAGATGGACAATATGCTTGCCACAACCTTCATGGATTCACACCGCTGTACATGCTTCCTGTGCCTCATCATATGCCTTTTCCGCCCAGAGCTGGTTGTACATATCTTGTCACACAGTGTGCAGGCTGTGACACTCTGTGTCTGGAGAATGTCAAGGGCATTTTTTTTTATGTGACTTCACATGATTCACCCAACCAGCGTTTGAAAGAAGTATGCGCTGACAGAATTTACATGTTCAGCCTTTGATACCCTCGTCAAGTCCATGGTTATCACCCATTCAAAGTCGCCGCTTCATCCGCTTGTGTTCCAGACGACATTATTTGAAGAGTTGATAACCGTCTCTTATTTGCCCTCTCCATCCAGTTCTAACTAGGGCCATCTCCTTCCCATTGTTGATGTCAAACGCCAACTTTTAAAGGTTGTTCTTGGTAAGGCTATTGCGTATTTTCCTTGGTTTGTGCTGAGGACGCCTTCCGATACTCTGCACACTATAAAGCAGTTGTTTCGGGAGTCTACTTTCTTTCATTCGAATTATGTGTCCTGTCGATTACATTTGGGAAGATGTTACAAGAACCTCTATGTTTTGGTAATTGGCTCTGACTAGGATATCAGTAGCAGGAGTTTTGCTTTCCCATTTGACATTCAATATGCGTCTCAGGCATTTCTGCTGGAAAGGTTTAAGTATTTGTGTATGTTTGCTGAGAGTTTCCAGATTTCAGAGACATATAGAAGAACTGTCAGAACGCAAGCTCTGTACAGACATACCATGGTATGGTTGGTAATGTCCCAAACTTCCCATACACTCCCTTCCGGCTTTTCAAAGGCCACAGAGGCCTTCTGGATACATAGATATATTTTGGCATCCAATGGGCCATCTTTTGTAATTATGCTGCTAAGATAAACAAACTTTACAACTCACCCTAATCTTGTTCCATGAAAAAAAATGTTAGGCTCGATATATGGTTCTCCGAGAGCAGGAGTAAACATTACCTTATGTTACTGATATACCAAATACTGAGCATGAGGGTGAGAAACTGTCCATAATATGCAGCATACCAGCTTTTCTATGAGCTAAGAATTCAGCATCGTCTGCACAGAGTAGCTCTCTAATCAAAACTTGGAAATTTTTCGACTTGGCATTGAATCTTCTCAGATCAAAAACACATCCAGTGGTTCTGAAGCGTAAATGGATGCCTTCGTCACAATTTTGGGACGCATGCACAAGAAGAGAAGCAAAAAAGATAGAGAAAAGCGTGGGAATAGGGATATCACCCTGCTTTACGCCATTGTCAATAGGGATTTCCCCTGAGAGTTGTCCATTGAAAGTACCCCGCGCTCTGATATTCCTGTGAATCTGCTTAACCATTTCCACAAACCCTGATGGACACCCTATCTTTCTGAGAGCATCCTGGTTGACAGAGTCAAAAGTTTTCGTCAATTCAACAAATACTTGATAGAGAGGTATGTTCTGCTCGATACATTTTTCTTGAATCTTTTGTGCAGAGAAGATCATGTTAATTGCCCCTCTTCCACCACGAAAATCAGTCTGTGATTCTGTGATAGCTACAGGACAGATATCTTCTTCCTGCCTATTAAGTAATATTCTCACTTGAACTTTCCTAACAGCCTCCAACAAAGTAATACCTCGACAGTTACCACATATCGATTTTTCACATTTACCTTTGTATACGGAGAGCAGGATACCTTCGAACCAATCTTGTAGGGCCGGGGACCCATTGCAACAATCGATAATCAGATTAGTTATCATTTCCGTCATGTTTTGACTTCCAACCTTCAGTAATTCGACCGGAATACCGTCTAGATCAGGTGCTTTATCAGAGTTAATTTGTTTGACTGCCTGTCTGACTACACGACGAGTAGGATGACGATCCATATGGTGCACAATGTCACACTATGGCAAGCTCTCTATAATACTGTAATCGATAAAAGAATGATTATCAAAGAGATCTGTGAAATGCTCTTCCCATCGTTCTTTTGGTTCTTGGATGGTATTAGCATTGACTTTTCACTTCAGAGGGGTAACTGAGGAGGTTGGTAGACCAAAAACTTGACATATCAACCAATAGAACGATTTGGATTCTTTAGTGTTGAAGTCTTGTTGAATATCAGAAGCCATGTTCCTCCACCAATCATTTTTCATCCTGAGAAGTTCACGTTGTAGGATTAACACGTCGTCCTTGTAAGCTTTCTCAGCTGTTGGTTGCTTTTCAAAATTCTGGCTGAGTAGCTTTTCATATAGAGTGTGCTTGGTTTTCAATAGCTGGTTGATGTGAATGTTATTGTCATCAAACCAATTCTGAAACTAAGTACATCGCCCCCTACCGAATATACATAGTCTCTAATGTTCTCCCAGGTATCGTCGAAGGTCATTCCATCATGGTTGCACATACATCTGCATGCTTTAATTTTGTCACATTAACTCGTTTCGGTGACTTCACTCCTAATGTAAGAATTCTTTTACAAATACACTGATAGAATATTCCACGCTCCATTTTTTGGTCGGTACTGCATTCTTCGCTATGTATTACACGCACCGAACCCACATCACTTGAATCTCGTTTAAGAGTGATGATGTAGTCTATCATGTGACCATGTTTGTATCTCAGGTGAAACCACGTAGCTTTGTGCTTAATCTTTTGAGGGAAAAATGTGTTGCAGATGCTTACATCAAGTTCTGAACAAAGTTCGAGCAACCTCAAGCATTTCTTTTTAGTAATAACGAACGGGCTAATAGCACCCCTGGTTTGGCAATCTTTGCCTACACAGACATTAAAATCTCTAAGGATCAGTAATTTTTCGCCAGAAGGTTTGGTTGATAGAGTAGAGCATAGAATGAATCGAGGACTTCCTTGTTGGCCTGTAGGATTGGTGCCTAAATGGACAAGAGACAATGTTCTGGTTTTACATAAGTTGCTTACCTTATCGAAAACATCTTTGGCTATCAAAATATGCCCTCATGAAGTCAGAGCACTGGTTGATGTGAATGTTATTGTCATCAAACCAATGTCAAATGTCCTATCCTTTCTAAGTATTTAAATCATTGGTTCTCCTACTTTTTGAAGTCGGGGAACTCTTGAAATCCTACGGATAATTATAGGGGAATTATATACAAATTTCGGAAGAATATGTTATAATGAAGTAAAATATTGCAGAAAAGAAATAATGCAATAAAAATATAAAACGAAAGATACCTTAAGTTTATTCATTCTTGTGTTTATGAGGAACATGAGTTTGATAAATTATAGCGAGTTCTTCAATATTTGCGGGTATATTTGATAGGCAAACTCTCATTTCCTCCTCAATACATTGAAGAGTTCCGCTTTTTTTGCACTTAATTGTGGTGAGAGCAGAAAACCTTAATTCACGTAAATATGATGTTTCAAAGTGTAGTAAAATGGTCGGAGCTTTTTTAGATATTGACACATTCTTCTTTTAAAGAAATCCAAAAAGCTTCAAGAGACAATTCATTATCTTTAATCATCAACCCATGATCAGTGGATATGATGAAGTAACTAATTTATCAAATCTGCTTAGAAACAAATAAGTGATAAATTATAAATGATAAACGACAATGGAAGCATAAATAAGAGAAATTTAAAATAAACAATCCTAATCCTCGTTATCGTTTTATGTTACATAATACATCTTTTAGTAATCACCTTTCTTGAACTAGTCATGGAGAACCGACCAGCAATTCGTACCAGTACAGTACAGCAAACCAAAAGCTTCCTGTCATATAAACTTTTCACGGGGGCTATCCCTACGAAGACGGGTACCTCAATATAATAAAGTAAATATATTTATTTCTTATATCTGGACACATATTTCTCTGGAATGCCAGGACGCACCTAGAGGTCTTCCAGGACGCACCATTTGAGAAACACTGATATAAAGCAAGGGACAGTTTTAAAGCTCATTAACCATTTCCCTGTTGTTACCGATGAGTGTGTCCTTCTTTTCAGCACTGAGCATCATTAAGACAAACGTTGCACAAATTTTGCGCTTGTTCAGCACTTCATAAATAATTATGTGTACTGTTATCACAATCTACACCAAACTGTATACTTATAGTCTTTGTAGACATAGAACAGTGTTCACCCAGAAAACTAAGAGATACATATTTATAGATAATACACACGCCTAAACGCATACACACATGTAGGTTCATGAATAAAACTATAGCTTAATGTTAAAAACAACGGAATTGTTATTTATTTCACTTATTTAAACCTCCTGTAAGTTTAGGTAGTGTAACGTAAAATGCGAAAACAGAGAGCAGTTTTAGAAGGCCAATCAAGTTCATTATAATTACGCTTAGGAAAGGTATAGAATCCGTCAATATCTCCTCCATCTATAGGTTAAATAGAATGAAATATGTACTTGCTGGCCGTGGTTGGCAGTCAGTCTGTGACGTCTTCGCCGCGGCGTCAGCTGTTCGCTCCTCGCCGCTCCGTCTGGGTGTCGCTGCTCCAAACGTGACGTTCTAACCCTTTGGTGATTCAGGTAGGAATCTGGTTAGATTGATACCAGCCTCGCCGTTCCCAACCTGCTTCCAACGCCTGGTTATCAGGGTAACTGCACTGATCTCCAGTCTGCCTACCCACGTTGTGAATTGATCTTAGACTGACGAGATCAACAGGGGTTGGGGCAGTAATGCAAGCTGAGTTCAACGGGGGTGATAACACACAAATATGTATAAAAGAAAATAAAATGAAAACTCACAAAGTTCAAAGTATCAAAGAAAAAGGTAACAAACTTTTTATGTCTATTTGTTCGGTACATAGGACTATGTCTACTTCCCGACCCGTTCTGTGGATTGTGGCACGACGCTTTCGCTAGGCAAACTTTAACTCTTCAAGTTGTCTGCTCTCTAAGAAATTTGTGTTTCGGTGTGTCTTTGGACGAAAGTCGAAAAACTTATTTCTGTGGTCTGGTTCTAAGTCGCTCTTCAAACTAATTGTTCTTGGTTGAAGAAGAGTCCAAAAGTGTGCGTGAATCATGGTCAGCTATCTTGATGTGGTTTCAACACTGGGCACTCATCTCTGCCTGCCGTCCGGGGCTCAACTCCTGGGCACTCATCTCTGCCTGCCGTCCGGAGCTCAACTCCTGGGCACTCATCTCTGCCGTCGGTGCGCGAACTAACTTCTTCTCGCCAGCTTGGGTCGAACGAACTCGGCACTCTGGCCAAACGAACTGGCCTCTTCTGCCCGCTTGGGGCGAACGAACTCGGCACTCAGGCCAAACGAACTGGCCTCTTCTGCCCGCTTGGGGCGAACGAACTAAATCTGCCTGCCAGAGTCCGACGAACTACTGGGCACTCATCTCTGCCGTCGGGGCGCGAACTACTGGGCACTCATCTCTGCCGTCGGGGCGCGAACTAACTGAACTAACTCTGCCTGCCAGAGTCCGACGAACTCGGCACTCATCCCTGCCGTCGGGGCGCGAACTACTGGGCACTCATCTCTGCTTTCGGGGCGCGAACTAACTTCTGTCTGGTGGGGCTTCGTTTTTATTGACGCCGTCGAAACCGGGGTGGGTCTGTTTGGCGTCGGGGGTTCTTCGATAATTCTAAATACATATCCACCCTTCTTATTTCTGGTTAGGGATTTTCCACTCTTTTCCATTTTTGGTAACATTTTTCTCAATCCCACTTTCTCACCATGCTTCTGAGGGGCGTTAAATAATCCTCAAAAGGTTGATAAACCGTAAAAAAAGCAAATCATATATCCATAATTATTTCTTTCAAATCGTCAGGATGCATGGTGCCACAGTCTAGAAAAACAACAGTGAATCTCGTCTTCAGTCATTTTCTCACCAACGGGACCTAATTGACTGTGTCTTTTCTATAATTATTTTTATGGTAACTGCTCTGACGAGGAATTTTCCGTAGTGCCCTGACTTCATGAATTTAAGCGGGCTACTAGATTGGCAGTTAGGTCCCACCCGTTCACTTATACTCCATAACTAGAATCTTAAAAAATGTAAATGAAACGTCAATCGTCTTCCACTAATTTCCTGAATCCACTTCATTTTTGTCCTGCCAACAATCTCACTAAACTCAGTCTTTTCTCTCTCTTTCACTCCCTGTAACACCTTGCGTAATAGTGGCATTTTCGCCATGACAGGGGTGAAATGATTTTAAAAAATCCACATGTATCTGCCCACCTAACTTGAAATAGTTAAATGCAACCGTCACTTCTACTCCAAAAGTTTTTTTTTGTTTTTTTTTCTCGCACTTCGCGCCTGTGGAACTTCTTTTGTTTACTTGCTTCCGTGATAACTACAATCTTGAAAAAATTAACTGCGACATCTGTCGCCTTCTTCTGTCCTCTTGAGTCCCCGTTTTATGTTGTTTTTTCTTTCTCAATCCTCCTATTGCTCCGTCTTTTCTCTCGCTTTTACTCCCTGTAACGTCCTGAGTACTCATGGGATTCCTGACATACTTGCAGTGAAGTGATTTAAACATAATACATATGTAGTCCTGGAGCCAAATTATGGGTTGCCTTAATACATATGTAGTCCTGGAGCCAAATTATGGGTTGCCTTTATCTAAGGCATAAAACCCCGATTCCATTCCTTTCAAGATTATAGGAAAACATCGGTTGAATCATGCTAGTTGTAGTAATGACAGAATTGAGCAGACCATATTCGTTGAACTGGATTGCATTAGTGTCATTGAAAAGATACTTCATACCAGACAATGAGTGTGACTTAATTATTCTGACGCAGATAGATCTTGAAGGTACACATAAGTGACGTCTTATTTCACCTGACTCCCAGTTATGACACCTGTGGTGTCCTGGAAAACAACCTAGTCAGTTAATCACCTTTTTTCAGTCAATACACGTTGCCCAACGCTTCCCAATTTAAATACCAATTTTTTTTTTAATTAAATTAACTGAACTTGCTGGCCGTGGTTGGCTATCAGTCTAGAAAAACAACTGTGAATCTCGACTTCAGTCATTTTCTCACCCTTCAATTAATCATCAACTCAACATCAGTGGATACGATAAAGTAACTAACTTATTACATTTGCTTATAAGAAAAATAAGTGATGGATCATAAATGATAAATTACTATAAAAGTATAAATAAGAGAAATTTAAAAAAGAAAAACAATCCTAATCCTCGTCATCATTTTATGTTACATAATACAACTTCATATTATTCGGACTATCGTCCTTGTCTTTGTTGCCATATTTATTACAACGTTTCGGCCGAAACGTTGTAATAAATATGGCGACAAAGATGAGGACAATAGTCCGAATAATGCAAATAGTGTACATAATAGCTCATCTCAGAAATATAGACAGATATTGAAAGGCCGAAATGTTGTAATAAATATGGCGACAAAGATGAGGACAATAGTCCGAATAATGTAAATAGTGTACATAATGTCTCATCTCAGAAATATAGACAGATACTGAAAGGCCGAAACGTTGTAATAAATATGGCGACAAAGATGAGAACAATAGTCCGAATAATGCAAATAGTGTACATAATAGCTCATCTCAGAAATATAGACAGATATTGAAAGGCCGAAATGTTGTAATAAATATGGCGACAAAGATGAGGACAATAGTCCGAATAATGCAAATAGTGTACATAATACCTCATCTCAAAAATATAGACAGATATTGAAAGGCCGAAATGTTGTAATAAATATGGCGACAAAGATGAGGACAATAGTCCGAATAATGCAAATAGTGTATATATTACCTCATTTCAGAAATATAGACAGATACTGAAGGGTCGAAACATTGTAATAAATATGGCGACAGAGATGAGGACAATAGTTCGAGTAATGTAAATAGTGTACATAATACCTCATCTCAGAAATATAGACAGATACTGAAAGGCCGAAACGTTGTAATAAATATGGCAACAAAGATGAGGACAATAGTCCGAATAATGTAAATAGTGTACATAATACTTCATCTCAGAGATATAGACAGATAATAATACATCTTTTAGTTATCAACTTTCTCGAAGCAGGCATGGATTACTGACCAGCAACTCCTACCAGTTCAATACAGCAAAACAAGCTTACTGTCAATGAATCTTTTCACGGGAACTATCCGTAAATATAATAAAGCAACTATATTTATTTCATATATCTGGACACATATTTCTCTGGAAGATGCCAGGTCGCACCTAGACATCTTCCAGTGAGCGCACCAGTGTGCCCAGGCGTGTCATTTGGGAACCACTGATTTAAATCGCTGTACTTGTTTAATTTTGGTGTTTCCAATTCATAGCTGGCATCTTGGGCGTTTTCCGTTTCTGGTATTCTGTCTTCTTATAATCGATTTTTAGTCCTTTCTTCTCATTTCACTTTAATACTTTCTGTAGGATTTCCTGGCATAAGCATAAAATATCCTTTATTTCTTTATTCTTCAATTCTTCTTCCATTTATTATTCCTCATCATTGCATCTTGCTTCTTTTTCCTTTACGTTCCTATAGATGGCACTGTTTACAAGTGTCATTGTATAAATACGCTACATGGCGAACTTCGTGATGATAAAAAAGCCGTCAATGTTGTTAGGTGTTGACGCTAAAAGGTTGTTAGCTGATTTGCAGGAAAATCAATTTTGTTCAGGACAGAATGATAGCGAGGTGATTTACAGGGGTTTTGGATTATTCAGTTATGTCTACAGGCGTCACTTCCAACCATTTTTTTTATATCCCTTTATGCGTCTGTCTGGTTCACGGGGTCACACTCGCATTTATGAACATGTAAATACATTTATTGATTTTACAGCTCTTTAAACACAAGTACATAGCGTGTCACATACGCACATATGCATGCATAAAATCTATCTCAGTTTGTCTGGTCTTTATATCTAATTTATTATTGTAATATCTATCTATCTATCTATCTATCTCAGTCCGTCTGCTGTTTAATATTGAAGTTATTATTTTAATATATATCTATCTCCATAATTTCACATCTATCTATCTATCTTATTATTTTCATATCTTTTTTAAAATTAGTCTGTCTTTAAGAGCATGACATTTTAAGGAGAAAATATTTTGAATATATATATATATATATATATATATGAAGAAATTTTGAAAAAACAAACAAAAATCCTTAAATGTAGTTAAAATGAAAGAGATTTAAGGTTTTTTGTTTGTTTTTTCAAAATTTCTTCATTCTATCGGATTTATATCCATTTACACTTGCTTATATATATATATATATATACATATATATATATATATAGCTTTATTACCAACTATAAATACTCGCTTAAAATATTACATCACACCGCCACCTTCCTACAGATCCATTGTAATGAGGATTTTACAAATTCCCCTTTTTTTTCAAAGATACGCGTGTTAAATCTTACGAAAACTAGATTATTGCAATATCTTCGTTTCCCCAACCCACGGACTTTCCCCACTATAGTCTTGCCCTACAACTTTTCGACTAAACTAGCCACCCCTAACAGCATGATCGTTACCACTACCCCCAAAACCAATTAGGGGTATGATTAGGAAGAAAAATATGCCAAAAACCATTTCGAATGCCGGAATTTATCAGATATAGTGCCTACAGTGCAGAAAACTTTACTTGAGGGGAGACATTACATGATCTAAAAGCCCGGATCTATGAACAGAAGAGGGATTTGCGTTTAGACAGACACTCTAACTTTCTCGTCTTACATCTAAACAAAGTTAGGATATAAATTTGGTTTCATTAATGCCAGCCCTATTAAAAAAGATTATAACCCTCCAAGGAAGAAATATTTTTAAAATATATTCCTTGCAATAATGCCAACTATAAACACACGCCCAAAACATTGCGTGGCATCAACATCTTCCTACAGATCCGTTATTCATGAATCTAACTTATGTCTATCTAATACATAAAATAATGAAAATTTACAAATCCTTTGCAAAATATACGCATGATAAATCTCCAAAAACATGATTATTACAATACGGTGGAGTAATGGATAGTGGCTTGGATTGATGAATCGGAGAGCCGAGTTCGAATTGCAGTCATGTCCACTGCATTTACTTACGTGCTAATACCCTTGAGAAAGGTATGAATCCTCTTCTTCTCCCATCAGATATGTGTAAATAGCAGGATAGACCGGGTTCGATAGTCTTTGATGGCAACTGGTCTACCGCAGAAATGGCAACCTACTGCGGGAAAAAAATCTGCCACGTCAGTCATGTATCAAAGATACATGATCGCCTAAATATGTATCATGCATGGCACATAACTGACTGAAATTCACTTACGTGCTGATGCTCTTGTGAAAGGTATGAAGCATACAAATATATGAGAATATAAAAATCTTGTCAGTGCTGATAGGGATTTCCATACATATCCTCGATTAATCCTCTTTTTCTCCCCCAAGCTATGGGTAAATAGCCGGACAGACAGGGTTATATGGACTTGGATGGCAACTGGTCTACCGCAGAAAGAAATGGCAACCAACTGCGGGAAAAATCTGCCTCGTCAGTCATGTATCGAAACATACATGATCGCCTAAGCGTGTATCACGCATGGCACATAACTGATTGATACGTCTCACCGATCCACACAAAGGTGATGACGACAAGAGACATTCCCCCTACACACATACAAATATACGAGAATATAAAAATCTTCTCAGTGTTTATGGTGGGGGGGGGCATACTAACTCTTAATTTGAAGTAGTGTCGAATGTTAACATCATGATTATGTCATTATTTTCTCTTCGAATTACATGTGGTATCCATTTTAGTTTTTGCTGCAGTTGGTATTCCTCAAGTGATGCAGATTCTGTTAATTTGTACAGTTCGCTGTTTGTGATTCTGTAGCGCCAGAATGGAAAAGAAAAGTACTGTGCAACCGGGGAAGTCTATAACGATAAATACATTTACGATATCATCTTTCTTTGCATATGTAACGTATACCCAGAATGGCAAACATAAACGCGTTCATTTTTAGTTTTTGTGAATAAAGCGACCGGATGCCTTTTATATGAATACAATTCTTCTTATGTTGGCAAAGAGAAAAAAAATGATTTCAGGACGCACAAATTACAAAAAAACAACAACAAAAAAAAAAAAACAATCGAATGAAACTTGATTGGCGATTGATTTCTCAGTTCAATCTCAGAAGAGTCACGTCTCCGAACGAGCAATCGAGCAAGAGACGGGAAAATCGACAGAACTATTATCGCTAAAATATAAATCTAGAGTTGAACTGTGTCATCGAGCGTAGTCCACCCAAATTTAATATTTATTTATGGTAATTATAAGCTCTCACGTTGGGACCGGCACGATCATTTTGGCTGTTATGCTCATAAACGCTTCGGCCATTAAATACCCTGGCCTTCTTCAGGATACAAAAATCGATAACGCTCCTGAAATTATTCTATTTTTTCTTACATATCTTATCTATGATTTCTTAAAAGAAGTTTTTCGTTATTCCTCTTTAATGGTTTTATATTCCTTGTACGTTTGTCGCTAATTTATACCTCGTGATATGAGAGCCTCTTGAAGGACGGTAACTGCAAGGAGATGTATGCTGATAGCGTTAAAAGCAAATACAGTCGATTAAAAGAGAATGGAAATTCATAGTGGAACACATTAAGAGAATCATTAGTGACATCAGCTAATGAAATCATCCCAAGGAAAACTAGACAAGGATTTAAGGATATGATGATGGTAAATGAAATACTCAAGATGATGAAAAGGAGATTGCAGTCAATGTCAATATATGTTAGAGAATATACAGGGTGTCAGTATATATATATATATATATATATATATATATATATATATATATATATATATATATATATATATATATATATATATATTATGATGTTGATTTGGGGTTATTAGAGACAAACGCCAAATAACGCGTAACAATAAAAAGGGTTTTAATAGGTTGGTAAAAAGGTACAGAAATCGCCTGAGTAGTCAATAACTAGCTCAGCTAAGAACTTCTCTGTCTATCTATCTTCCCCATGTCAACTATTTAAAGTCTTTGTTCACAGACGCAAACAAGTTCATCTTCAAGAGGGGTGGTAGGTTTCCGACACAACAACCACCCCCTTTTTGTGTGTGTGTGTGTATGTGTGTGTATCTAATTATGTCTGGGTGCTTATGTATTATAATCTGATTGTGTTTTTGTTGTTTTGCGCGTGAGTTTAAGACCACATTCAAACACTTTAAAATAAAAAAGGAAAAGAAAGGGAAGAGAAAATATATATATACATGTATTGTCAAATGACCGGATATATTGTAGCGTCTTGTCGAACGTAATTTCAATGAAGAAATGAATTGAATATACATATATATTTTTTCTTTTCTCAATAATTTTGTAGTTTTTAAACTTAATAGTGATTAAATTTTGATTTTAAAATTGGCAGTTTTTAATTTTAATATTAAATTTTATCATATAATTTTATAAGTATTGGTTAGTATAAATTCTTTTTAATATTACCCGTATTTTAAAGATCTGAATAGCTATTATAACATGATTTCGTTGTCAAGCTTTTGAATTTTCCTATACTTGGTTTTTGATTGGTTATTCTAGCTTTTGTAACAATGTTTCCCCCTAGTGTAGGATCGTTAATTAATCTGAAACTTTTAAAACCATTTATTTTATTTTCAACATCATCACTTGAGTGTGTTGAAACAAAATGGCTATTTTTGTAGTGATTTTATAACATACTTATCTTATAATTTTTTTTTTTTATAAAAAATAATTATATATATATATATATATATATATATATATATATATGCAGAGATCCGACAGTTTATTCAGCAACATTATAAGTGGCTTGATGTTGCACTCGAGATGGTTATTCTTTCTAATAAAACTTACCTATGTCTTAATATTTTGCTTAGTTTCTGGGAGTAGTACAGGTTCGCCGATCGCCATATTCACGCCCCTCCCAGTATATTGAACAGGAGTAGGGTCCTATACCTCATTCAGTGTTTAGGATCGGGTTGCCGGTTCCTTCTTAACTCCCTTTCCCGCCAATTATTTTGAGTAAGATGAATTTTTATTTTATTTTCAATGTAGTAACTAAAAAATTGAGGTACTTTGAAGTACTCGATCGATAGCTAAAACCTCAGCCGGACGTATGAGTCAACAATTGGACTCCTTTCAAGCTGAGAAGGGCATAAAAAAATCAAGATCGACGTATAAACACGTCTGTAGCTGCTTTTTTATACGTTATGTTTTGGACGTGTTTATTCGTCCGTGTCAGAAAAAGAGATTTCCGATAGAACGTATATACACGTCTACACCAGGGATGGAGTTAAAGACGATTTCAACTTTTGACGTCACCG
>CAHIKZ030005106.1:1445000-1482500 GCA_903632075.3 Acanthosepion pharaonis
CATGAAATAACCCATTGAGGTTGATATACCATAAAAGAAACCAAACCAATATATACTGAGATAGATAGATAGATAGATAGATAGATAGATAGATAGATAGATAGATTACCAGAAATAAAAATCTTGTCAGCATAAAATAACCCATTCACGTTGATATGCCGTAAACCAAACCAAACCAATATATACTGAGAAAGTTTGAACTAAACAATTTACTTAATCTCTCGTTCCGTTGCCCATGTCTAGGGGCCATGTCCTTATTTAGTTCTACTCACTTATTGCTTGCTGTTCAAACTGTTTCTAAAGCAGTGGCCATTATTATATATTGTTTAAATCCAGCTGGTTAATGGGATGTCATTTTTATTCGCCTTTTCACATGAGTGTAGGATTTTCGCATTTGTTAATTTGTCTAAATGTGTGATGATGTAATAATGTCCGTTGTTGTGCGTGGCTTTAATTTTACTGATTAAATCTACTACTATTGGACATATTTCTGTAATTCAATGAAGACGACATCATTATTTTATGCAACAAATGTAATCTCTTGTTAATGCACATAATTCAAATTAAATATTAGTCACATAATACCTATGTATAAACTTTATTTGAAATATATTAATTTGTTATATACAACAATTTTTTTCCAGATTTATCATTGCCACATTGTACATATGCGATATTTTCCTTCTTTGCTTATTGTTGATTGATTGATTTTGTTTAAATGGGATATTGAATGCCGAATTATAAATATGTTGTACGTAATTTTATGTTTGCAGCAACAAATATTTTGTACACAATTTTATACTTACTGGGTAAATGTTTATTTTTATTAGATATCTAGTTTGTAGATCATAACATAGATTATTGGTAATTTTACTACTAAAATGTATTTTTATATTTTTTTTAGTGTTGCATTGTTAGTCATTTTACTATGAAAATATATTTTGGGTAATTTTATTATAAGATGTTATGTTGATTTTTGTTTGGGTGTTCGCTATTTGCTAGTAGCTGGGACACTAACAGATGCTGCCATCCCTGGTCAGAGTATGAATGCGATCATCATTAATTAAGGGGTGGTTCAACGCTCTTCAAAACCTCCAATCTCCAGATCAGAGTCCTTGCTGCTGAATGTAGTTTATCGTTATAACCAGGAAATGTTTTCTATTGTACAATATTACCTAACATTTTTAAATTTCTTATCAATGTATTTAAATATCCATATTACCATTTTTTTAAAATGCACTTTTTCATTTTCCGCATGAAGACCTCTAATAATATATAAATGATATCTCTACCATATATTTAATAATAAAAATTCATTTTCTTTCCAGTGAATAAAACTGTGAAATAGCCGAATTAAAAAGAACAAAAGATCTAAACACGCGAGCGAAGAAATAGCTCGAGTTCTCACTTCATTTTATCATATTCAAAAGATAAAAAAAAATATTATGAAAACTGCCCCACTGATGCAAAAGTAACGGATTTCCAATACTAGTAAAATCTATGATTTGGATGATGATTATCAGAAAATAGCATGACTTATTTAGTTTTAGAAATTGTCTTAATTGATAAATGGCACTGATTAAATTATTATTTTAATATCATATTAAACGAAATTGAAAATTAATAAAATACTCAGGTACGTCGAAACGTAAGACAAGTGAAAATATTTCAAAGAACGTTGATTGGATAATGATATTTGTTAAATTTTGGTTAGAGAAACGGAAAAATGAAAGGAGACAAACGAATAAGCAAACCACTTTTTAGAAGTTTAATACTTTACAGAACCTTCTTCATAAACTACACATATTTGTATTTAATCTTATTTCTCTATTTCTTCCTTTAGTAGGTATGTATTTATGAGATCATGGCTGTATACAATATCGAATATTTTCTTTACCACAGAAGAAGTTACAATGAAGCACTTGACTTTCACTGGATTAACAGAAAAATTCCCAGAGCGACTACAGTTTGTGTTTTGTGTGACACGTACAGAATCGATGGAACTGCACCAACCATATCAGTGTGAACAATTAAGTAATTGTTCACACTGATATGGTTGGTGCAGTTCCACCGATTCTGTGTAAAACTGTTTATTTTCTTATATTTAATCGTAATTATGCCATACAGGCAGTGTGCTATGATCTGTTTTAGTGTCAAACGTAAACACAAGTCAATATTAATGCAACAAACACTGAAATAATGTATTTGTTAAAAGTCAATCAAGATACGAAGAATGCATAATTACAGTGCTTGTCTTCTATTGTTGAATTGTGATTACGTAATTTCTGTTGGTCCGGCAAAAGCGATAATCCCTCACTGTTCTGGGATCAAACATCCAGAATATCGGATGTCTATATGTATTAGAAAAACTTCATAATGTTTAAAAAATCTTAGTCTAAAAAAAACTTCAAGATGATGATATTACTACTTGCACTACGTAAAACAAGTGAAATTCAAATAAAAGACATACAAATCCACCACCAACTTCCTAACAACTTGGACACGTCTTTTATTCCGGATAAGATTATGGATAAGCATTTGAATTTCACATGGTTGCCTGCAACGTCACAGTTAACTGATTGAAAAATAGACGCAAAGAAGAATAAATAAAGACAGAAATAAAACAAATTGAAATACTATTTAAAAGGCTGAAAGAAGACCAGTCAAGTTATTTGGACAAAATACAGAGAAACAATTAGCAAGGTTGACTCATTGATTAATTATACAATTATGATTTCAATTATCGATGGGTTTTTTTTTCATACTTGAGGCGTTGTACTTTAAGAATTCAGCCTTAATTAGTACAGATCTACTTGATGTGGAATGGCTCTTAGAATTGTCTTCTAAATAGGGAATTATTACAATTCCGTTTGATTTTGATCTTCCGTCTAGAATTGGAATGAAACTGAAAACAGTGACGACATTTACACTGAATCCATTATAAAATGCAGTATATTAAATTAGTAAATACTAAATACTTTAAGTACTTCGGTGTATGGATCTGTTTGAGAAACTACGAATAACTATGAAATTTTCATAGTTTGCCTCTTTGAAATTTCTGATGAATCTTTATACTTTATTTAATGTTTGAATAAATACATGGCGTATTTTACGACAATAAATTATCCGTTGAAATTCTCTTATCGCATAATTAAATATTTAAGCTTATAAACTTTAACAAAATATTTCAGCAACCATAAATATGAATGCTGGTCGATATTTTAAGAAGTAAGGGGGTACAAATAAAAAGATTTGAATTTGACAACTTTTTCCATTTCACTGAAACAGACGTTAAACAGTTCTATTTTCCATTCATTCGTTCTTTCTTTCTTTCATGTTTTCATTTTTTCACTGATGCCAAGTAGTGCATGTGTGTGTTTTTTTCTTTGAGATCAAAACGGAAGGTATTAGAAGGAGGCGATAAAGACTTCTATCTTCGTTTCTTTGTTTATTTATTTATTTGCGTCTTTATTTTTTCTTTCTTTTCCTTTCAGTCTGCTCTTTATTTCTCAGCGTATTCTTTCTTTCCTTCAAAGGAAATAACATGTGAAAATTTCACAGTTTTCCTATTTTAAATTTGTGCTGAATCTTAATTCTTCAGTTATTGATTGAATAAGCATAATGCTGGTCGTTATTTTAAGAAGTAAGGGGGTACAAATAAAAAGATTTGAATTTGACAACTTTTTCCATTTCACTGAAACAGACGTTAAACAGTTCTATCTTCCATTCTTTATTTCTTTCTTTCTCTTTCTTTCTTTCTTTCTTTCATTATGCCTACTTTCTTTCTTTTCCTCTCAGTTTACTCTTTATTTCTCCATGCACGTATTCTTTCTTTCTTTCTTTTTTCCTTCTTCCTGTCTTTCTTCCTTTTTTTTTAATTTTTTTCATTGATACCAAGTATTTTTTAGATCAAAACTGAATAGTCCATTAGTTATGAGGTATTGGCAGGAGGCGATAAAAACCTCTATCTTCGCTTATTTACTTATTTATTTATATATTTGTTTCTTTATTTTTTCGTTCTTTTCCTTTCAGTCTGCTCTTTATTTCTTAGCGTATTCTTTCTTTCCTTCAAAGGAAATAACACGTGAAAATTTCACAGTTTTCCTATTTTGAATTTGTGCTGAATCTTAATTCTTCAGTTATTGATTGAATAAGCATAATGCTGGTCGTTATTTTAAGAAGTAAGGGGGTACAAATAAAAAGATTTGGATTTGACAACTTTTTCCGGCAGGAAGATTTTCTGTTGCATGCAGGGTTTATAATGTCACAGGTTTTTTCTGTAACCGCGCGTTTACAGTTGGCGTAGCAGTTAACTGATTGAAACTTGGTGGTTCTGCTGGCACGAAGTCACAAGTCATTGTGGCCGAGGGTTTGAGCGTTCTGGCTTTTTTAAGACTTTTGATCACGCTAGATAAATCGTTCAGAAACTGTAACTAAGGTCCGCTCAGTTTAGATAGTTTATCACACTAGATAACGCTCTCAGAAACCAGGTCAGAACAGCTGCAGCATAAACCACAGGTGGACTCTGTAGGTGCACGAATGTGTTTGAGGAGACGTTTGCAATGGGGTTAGCATCCAGACACCAGATTTTAACATATTCTGAAGAAATTAAGAAATATACTTTACATATATCTTTCTTATTATTATAAAGATTTTTAGTGAGTTTGACATGCAAAGTCTGATTTTGTTTTTAGTGTTTTTTAAACAGGGAAATTATTAACACACTGTTTTATATGAAAAGGCCAGCTAAAGAAAAATTGTGACACTAACAGGAATCGAATCCTTATTCTTTTTCCATCAAGAAAACCACTTTTAGAGGTAACATTTTCCTGTGCTATTTCGGCCATAGTGACCAGTTTAACACTGCCAGATTTAAATCAGCACATTGCTTGTTGGAACATCTACAAATCTATATTTGCTAGCTTCAGATTCCTACCCAAAACTAAACAGAGTTATTCTTTCATTGTTGACAGGCTGATTTTACGACATTGTTTCTTATTGCTGTAAACGTCATTTTTAGTGGGTACACGTGTTTGCTTTGGTTTGTGGTATATTCCGTGCTAAGATAATAAACACAAAACCAGGTAGATATTAGAAGAAAAGTTTATTGTACACAACCAGTACAATATGAAATACGGTACAGTTATACACACAGGTCAATCTAGTAGTAAGTGCCACTTAGTTGAAAGGTCGGACGTGCTTGCGTCGTCTCTTTCTCACTCCTCTCTCACGCCTACCCCGTCTCTGGTAGACTTTATAGGTACCTACTACCTATAGTGTAATTATTCATAAGGGTGACTGGTTATTCCATTACATAAATTTAGTTTATTTTTTGGTTTTATATCAATCTCAATGGATTATTTAGTGACGGCAAGATTTTTAGGAGAGGTTCGTATTAATAGAATATGTGTCCTTCGTAAGAAATCAGTTTGTAGATCCGGTTTCATTGATATATTTTTGTAAAGAGGGATTTATGACGAGAATCATATATATATATATATTTTTTTTTTTCTAAAATGTATTCCTGGTAATATTTCTTTTTCAAAAATGTATTGATGGTATTTTTATTACAAAAAAAATATTTGTATATTTTCATGGTGCTTTGACCCCAGTTTATGGATTAAATATTTGCCCATAGGTAGGACCCTAACTGGTGCTACGATAATCAATATAGAAATGAATGTGCACAGCATACTGAATATATCTGATCGAAAGTTACGCATTCATACATATATCTGTGTGTATATGTGTACGTGAGAGTGAAACAGAACTGTGGTTGCGTGCATGGCTGCGTGTGTGTGTTTGAGTAAAGATCTTCACGGTAATTGTTCGGATTGTCTTTTCTCTGTGGTACCTAGACTTTACGAATTTATGCTCACCACTAGTTTGGCCACAACATCTCATCCTTTTACAGTGGAAATGGATAGAGGTAACCGTAAGTTCTATGGTAAGAGTTTCTTCTATATCACTTCTAGCTTGTGGAACTCTATTCCGGGTTCTAGATTTCTAAAATTTAAATCGTTTTCTTCAGTTATCTTAATTGTTGTTATTTATTTTTCTCATATTCTCTAAGATTCAGTGACCTTCATGGTAGCGTTATTGTCCTGTTATTTGTGAAATGATTGCACGAACAAATAGAATTAATACAGTTCGATAATTGAGCTGGCTCAAATAGTACAAATCTCAGCTCAGCAGTGCTTGACCCACAGTACAAAACTATATATACGAGAAATTCATGATACGTCACAAATAATTATAAAAAAAGTAATCTGTAGAGATCTATGTTTGCCTGCGTTCTCAAGGAATATAATTCTGTTCAATAATCGAATAAGGATAGGTCTTCCAGCGGAGGGTAACGTTAAAAGAAACATACTCCAGAATCTTTTAGAAATAATTTATTTGTTTTTTCTCCGTCATGGGTATGACAAGAAACTACATCAGCGTCCTGAGTAATACAATGAACTACATCCAACAGCAAGGCCTCTCATCAGGAGGTTTTGAGGAGTGTAAAACCACCTCGTAATTGCTGGTGTTCCCAGGTCCATCCTGACCCGGGGTAGTAGCACCTGTTGTTGTCGGCATTAAATAACCCATGGAGGTTGATATGCCGTAAAACTAAACAAACCAAACTAATATATACTGAGATAGATAGATAGATAAAAAAATATTACCAGCAATAAAAATTTTGTCGGCATTAAATAACCCATTGAGTTCGATATGCCGTAAAACAAAACAAACCAAACCAATATATATTGAGATAGATAGATAGATAGATAGATAGATAGATAGATAGATAGATAGATAGATAGATAAAAAAATATTACCAATAATAAAAATTTTGTCGGCATTAAATAACCCATTGAGGTTGATATGCCGTAAAACAAACCAAACCAATATATACTGAGATAGATAGATAGATAGATAGATAGATAGATAGATAGATAGATAGATAGATAGATCGATAGAAAGGGACCAAGAGAAACAAATAAACATGAAGTTACCAAGATAGATAGATAGATAGATAAAAAATATTACCAGCAATAAAAATTTTGTCGGCATTAAATAACCCATTGAAATCGATATGCCGTAAAACAAAACAAACCAAACCATTTGTTTTCTTATAATTTTTTATTATGTACTTCTTTTAATTCGTTCTTTCATGTATATAGGTTTAAGTATAGCAATATTCCAAGCGCAGCTTAGATATGGCACAAGGCCAAAAGTAAGGGTCACTTTGTGAGGATCGAATTCACTACTCAGTCGTAACTGTTGTAGCTTGCTAACCATTACACCATTTTGAGGTACCCCACTGTGCGTGTGTATGTATATCTGCACACGAGCTTACTCGAGTTCTACTGCCCACTCTAATTAAAGGTCGGCATCATGTCACGATTAGAGAAAGACCGATATAAATTAACATCCTTCCCCTGCAGTACATGGAAGGACCCCACCCTTCCTACCCTGCTAAATATTCATCTTTGATCAAAGGCGCGTCTATTGGTGGATGGCGGGATTGCAGTAGGGTGCATGGAGATGCCGGTCTCGGGTGGATAATAGCAGGTAGGGACTTATAATTACAGAGAATCTCTAATGCTTGTTAGCTGTCACAGAAAAAAAAATGGGTGGGGCATGGTCGAGGGAGGTAATAGGTTTAAAGGTTGGAAATGAAATTATAGGAGAGTGCTAGTCAAGAAAAATATTCCTGCTGGACGTAGGCGATTTAGTCTCTCCATAACATCATCTCTTTTGTTAAGAGAAAATAAAGATAGAAAATGAGAACAGAATATTTTGTAGCGAAAGAATAGCCGAAAAATCCTGAGATTTGGGGCTCAGTATATATATATATATATATATATATATATATATATATATATATATATATATATATATTATGAAGAACTTGGTAATCCGTATGGGTAATCCGAAGGAGCTCAATAAATCCAGAGCTAATATTTAAAAGAAAATAGACCACTTTAAGGTACCATTATAATAATTTATTTCAATAGAGCCCTTTTAAAGGACGCCGGATCATCATATAGCACTTCCAAAAATGAAATTAAAATTGATGGGTAGTTTGTTCATATATATATATATATATATATATGTATGTGTGTGTGTGTGTGTGTTTATACGTTGTTTTCATAGATAAAATATTTAAGTAAATGCTCTGTTTATAATAAACAGTATTAACAATATTTACCGGCCTGAATGTCCGAGAAATTTTCATAGAAAATATGCGCCCTCTGACAGGAATCGAACCTGTATCCTACACTGAACCGTCATATATCCTAACGTGCTTTTACCGAATGAGGCACAAAGAAGCGTTCCGGTTATCAAGGTCGATTTTACTGTTTTTTCTCAAAGATGTATAGCAGGTAATATTTTCTTTTCAAATATCTATTGCTGGTAATTTTTTTTCAAAAATGCATTGCTGGTAATAATTTTTTTCCTTCAAAAATTTATTGCTGGTACAAAGTATTTCTTGTATTAAAAAAATATTTTTACATTTTTATAGTGTTTTGATACTAGTTTGGGAGTAAATATTTACCCATAGCGGGGACCCTAATAGGTGCTACCACCCCGGGTCGGTGTGGACCTGGGAACACCAGCAATTAAGAGATGGTTCCACGCTCCTCAAAATCTACTGATCGGAGGCCTTGATGTTGGACGTAGTTTATCGTCATACCCAGAACGCGGATGTACTTTATCGTCATAGCCAGGACGTGATCTGGGTGCGGGGGTTCCTGTTGGACGTAGTTTATCGTCATACCCAGGACGCGGATGTAGTTTTCTGTCATACCCAAGGCACACAGCAACAACTAAAGTGGTTATCACGTGAAGCACAAAGAGAAAATAATGATATTTTGAGATTATGAGGTTCAAATAAGAGGCTAAGAAAGAAAACCCCTATCAATAATAGAAAGAGCGATAACAGTTACTGGACTTGAGAAAACTATTTTCCTGAATTTTTATTTTTAAGAGAAAGGTTTTATAAATTCCAGGCGACAACAACAGTGGCTACTCGGCCAATGAATGCTGAGTGGTTCCATATAATGAAACCGATTGTGTTCGATTTACCATTAAGACCCGCTATGTACCACACCACTCACATTCTATCCGTATTCCATCGGTGAATCGAAGGTTCCACTTGAACAGCGTCTTCACGCGAACCACTGCCCTGTGGAACCGACTCCTAAAAGGATGTTTCCCCGATCATTACAATCTTAACCTGTTCAAGTGTAGATTTAACAGTTATCTTCCCCTCCTATCAATATAAACTACCCCTTAACGTAGCCCTCTTCCTCGAGCTGACCCTGTGTCTTGCACAGAGTGAACTTTACTATATATAAAAAAAATACTATTAAAACAACTGATACTGGGTTCCCCCTCACAGTAATATGATTGGCTGGTGTCAGCCATAAATACAGACTGATGTGGAGGTACATGAACTACGTCTATTGCCTACGCCTATTGCCTACCACTACGACGAGGACCAGTTCATTACGGTTACCTGCTAGATTGTCCTACCCGGTTACAGTAGTCCAAAACCACTTTGCTACTTCGAACTGATATATCCCTTTTCGGGACATATCAGATAGATTCCAGATAATACGAAGAGGAAGAGTCTGATACTCTTTTAGTAAAAGCAAGAATATTGTCGATTTATTTTCTTTTCAGGCACATCAATTTCAGATATTTTCTACCCCTGGACCACGCCTCCAAGAATCCTCACCCTGAACCACCCCTTCACAGCTTTGATGGGTTGACGGAAGAGTTTGATGGGTCCATTTTTTCAGGATGGTCGGCTTAATCTCGGTTGTCTGCCTAGATTCGAAAACTATCGCCCAGTACAAACATGAGCGAGTCTCTGACCAGACATGACATTTTTCTTTATGCTCTAAATTTAATACAAATAAGAAGCATATAGTTAGAGACATCGGCCTGCACAGTGATTATTTAAATGATAGAGAGAAAGTTCAACCACACAGCCAAGTAAATAAATTGAAGAAAACGTTTAATTAACGAAGGGACTTTATTGCCTCGACCTTGATGTATTGGTAAGCATTGAATATTTGCTTTACTAACTTTAGGGCAGAAAACGGGGAATTTATTTTTCTTTTGTTATTTGCAATTGCTTTATTTATTTATTTTGTTTTCTGTTTCATTTTGTTAACAAGCCAGTTCCTAATTTGCAACTTTTTGGCAGTAGGAAGAGATATGCGCCTGTCTATAAACAGGGAAAAATCTTTGTTGAACATTATTTTTACAAATGAGAGTTACTGCAGTAGATGGCGGGGTAAAAAGGCTGATACAAGCAAAGTTAAAGTGACAGAAATAACAAACATTGTAAAAATCAATAGCGATGAAGTGGCTGAGTTAACTCCCTAACCGTGGTCGTTGTTCGTGCATAGATACTAAAGATAGAGTAAGAAGGGTTGACAACCGCGTGGCGTCGCTAATACCAGAGATAAAAAACATATGATAAAAAGTTATGGGCATAAGGGGCAATCGAAAATGCAAGCTACCAATTTGCGACGTCAGAATCGAGAAGGTTCAGAAAGGGTTATAAAAGACGACGGAAAATGACATATGGTATACGATGGCGTTTTAGAATAGCGAAATATGCCTTCCAGATGCTAAGCAAATATTAAGAAACAGGAAAATTACAATACTTATCCTAATTTGTTATTAAACTGTTGTGACCAATTAAATGGGTAAAGAAATAACAAAACAAGCGTTACAGATATATCATATATTAAACAGTAAGTACCAATAAGAGAGTATTATACGACTAGTGAGTGTGTGTCGGTTGACCCAGCGTTAATTCTATTCGACTGTTAATATTTAACAGCCCCCTCCACGGGGGATATATGTGGCACAAGACCGAGTTTACTGTTTTTTCTCCAAAAATATTCACTGTCTACCTCCCCGGACGAAACCTTCCCTCGTCTTGGTTCCTGTCTGCTCAAGGCAGAGAGTTCGTCAGTAACGAACAATCTATTGAACTGTTATATTTAACATCCCCACCACGAGGGATGTCTGTGGCACAAGGTCGAGTTTACCGTGGGTTCTCCGAGCCTGTAGGGTTGGCCAAAAATATCCCCTTAGAACCTCTACAAACGGGTTCAGGGCCGGTCTACCACCCCGGACGAAAATTTGCCCTACGGCAAAGCTTTGTCCGAGTTCCTCTCTGCTCAAGGTAGAGAGAGTTTGACAGTTGAACAATCTATTCGACTGTTATATTTAACAGCCCCCCCCACAAGGAATGTATGTGACACAAGGCCAAGTTTAACGTGGGTTTCTCCGAGTCCATAGGCTCGGTCAAAAATATTCCCTTTGAACCCGCCTGAAGGGGTTCAAGAACTGTCTACCTCCCCGGACGAAACTTTGCCCTGCGGCAAAGCTTTGTCCGAGTCCCTCTCTGCCGACAGCTGAACAATCTGTGAGACTGTTCCCAAGCTCAGATGTGGAACAAAGCCGAAAGTATGGGGCACCCAGTGAGGATCGAACTCACTACACAGTTGTAATTGTTCTAGCGAGACAAGCTTGCTAACCATTACACCACCTCGAAGCACCCACAATCTATTCGACTGTTCCCTCAAGGCCTTCTCTCCTACTAATCTTATAGTAGGCGGAAGAGTCCAACATAGACTCTTTACAGGGAGGAAACTACAACATAAACGCATTAATCAGAAGTTTTAAAACTATAAAGCAGAAAACGTTTTAACAGTCCAGGTGACAACAATTGGAATTATCTTCTAATTTCCTACCCATAATCCCCTTTCAAAATAGACGCCCTTTGGGAAGCACTCAAAGATCTGTCACAGAATGTTTTGTTTTAGCGGGGTAAACACTAAGACCATTCGCAGGAGGTTAGTGAATGTATATTTTAAGACTTCACTTCATGTCAGCAAATTAAGTATTTTGACACTTTAGTCAGAGAGAAATGTTAAACTGCCTTTTGTGACAGGTCTCGAAGTGGCAACCCTGCTGCTTCCGTGAATGAACCGCCTTCAAAAAGGCTGAGTGTCTCTACACATAGCAGAAGAATAACGAATAAAATACAGTGTAATGGAATGGCCTGGGGTTTCATTCACTCACCTAGCTTCTGAAGCGTCTGTCCATAATAAGTTCAAGAACGCCGGAAGACACTGTGAATTAGTAGAGGGTAGTTAAGTTTATTCATCTTGCATCCGCTGACTTTCGTCTGTTTCAAATCTTGAAGGAGTGTTTCAGAGAACAGCTGTACTCCATTGATGATATACAAGTGTAAACTCATCGACTGCTAACCAAACAAGATGCTTACTTCGATGATTGCATGAACTGACGACGTATAGAGTTTGGTTCTAATGCGGGTACTAGGTGACTAATAAGATTCTCAGTTTTAATTTCCCGATTATAATCATTATTTTATCCGTGATAGAGTAACAACTTAGAACACGAATGGAGCAGATTACCCAAAAGAAAGGAATTACAACTATGCATTGTTCTCAAAGTGATTATATATATATATATATATATATATATATGTCATTAATTTGTCCCACACAGAGAAACTATAGCATATGTTTGCAACAATTGCAACAAGCAGTGTGAAAGAAGCTAAAATTGAGAGGGTCTTACTACTTGTAATATTTCCCAACGGGAAAATGTTTTTGTTATAGTAACATTAAAACTACAAATTTATAAAATTTTAAAATCGAAAAACAATTAATGTAACCATAACGACAAAAACATTTTGATTTCATTTTTTCTGTGAAAAAGTCGGAAGTTTATATCAGTTTTTCTTGTCTACGGAATTGACCTGGGAATTTAATTATATATATATATATATATATATATATATATATATATATATATATGAATATAAAGAACCTAAAACCCAGGCAAACCTATCTAGGTTTCACCAAGGCGGATCGTCAGGGTACACTGGCCAGGGTAACCTGACGATCCTCGTAGGTGAGACCTAGGAAGGTTTGCCTGGCTCTTTAGGTTCATAATTAGATTTTACTTAGTGTATTGAGCACTTTGCTTAGTTATTTTTGCTTTACTCGTGCTGGAGGGTTTTTTTTCTTTGGACTCTGAGCTTCGATTCTGGACGATTGTTTTCGCCTCAATTACATGTTCCTTTTTTATCTCTTTTTTTTCCTTGGGTATTGGTTTGTTCATTTACAAGCCAAAACACCTAAGTATATATATATATATATATATATATATATATATATATATATATATATATATATATATATATATATATATATATATATATATATATATTGTTTCACTGGATGTGACGGGCAAGAAACACTTTATTGGGCACTTTCTAATGTTTTTTTCATTCATGAGAACTAAGTGAAAATACATTAGAGCAAAGATTTAAGACCATTATAAAAACTCAATATAAACGGAAAGAAATATACATAAAATAATGTTTTCTACCCAACTATAACCAAACTGCTATTGAATCCATAGCTGGAGGAAGAGAAGATGGATCTATATATAGCAAACGACGCTGGAGCAAGTGTGTGATATAAATGGGCTACTCAGAAGGAGATTAAATACCGAATTGATATGTATTGGATTCTTTTTATAGCGCCAGTCCAGATATTTTTTATCATACATTGTACATAGAATATCAATTTCTTGACTAACAGATAACAGGACGGAAAATCGCTGAAAGAGTCCGTGTGGCGAGATGGATATATTAAATTTGTCAAATTTACCGTCGCGCAAAAGCGGATTGATAGAAACACAAGTAACACATCAATGGGCGTGGGTATAGAACCAGGAAAAATCAATATAAAGAACGCTGAAAAATCTATTAGAAAAATGAACGTAACTTTAGACAAAAAAATATGCAGCAAAAAAAAAGTAAATAAATAGCTCCAACCGATATCTAAATAAAAAAACGTCTAAGATACAGTCTGTAAGACAATTCCACAATGCCCTTCTTGAAATTGTCTGAAGTAGGGATTCTTGAAGCAAACAGGAATGATTGTAGAAAATATAAACAAATCAGAAATAAAACGTATTGTCTATTGTGTAAATAAAAGAATTTCAATGAAAAAAAAGATGTCGGGGAAAGCATCGTGAAGAGACGCTATTGAAAACTTTTGCAGAACAAAGATCGCTATCCGATTGAGTTATAAAACACTCATAAAGGGAGACAATCATGAATTCATGTCCGCACCTAAGGACTATGAACTCCATTCCTACGCTATTCAAATATCTGAAACAATATAGGAACATTTTAAAACTAATTTTCTTTAGAAAACTTTCGCTAGTTGAGTATATACTTTAAGGATATATTTGAAAATAAGAATGTGTTATAAAACATTTACACGAAGTAATTCTCTGAAGGGGGCTAGAATTAAAGATTGGAAGTTTGGTTCTGTGATTGGATATAATACGAATTGTCAGCAAAGAACAAAAGTTTCTTGAAACTTGAAATTTGTAACCTGTGATGTAATTCAAATATTAATTCAAATGTTTATACAGTGTAACCCGGACATAAGAGAGTTGTCGGGACCGGATAAGAAGTCTCTTATATCCGGGTTTCTCTTATATCCGGATTTGGTCTATTTTATATACATTAACACAGGCTCTAATTTGGGACTAGAGAAAATCTCTCTTATATCCGGGTTTCTCTTATGCCCGGGTCTCTTATATCCGGGTTACACTGTATTGTAATGTCAAAACTGCGCAAGTGTAGGCTTTAAGAAAGCTTTATTCAACTGAGAATACAAAGTTCGCGTATAGTGTCCAATCATTGTCCCAGTAAATAGAAATAGTTCTCTCAAAGAGGAGAGTAACAAAACAAAGGGAGATCACTCTTGATAATTCTAAAATATATATCGTTAGGTTCCTGAGCGTAATGAACGCTTCCTTTCATATTTCCTTTAGATTCGTTATGGATTTGGCAGAAGAATTTTCGCAGTTGGCTGTTGTTACATTCTACAACAGACTGATTGCCAACCAAAGCTATAGAACCCAATTTATCCTGCTATTTAAATTTACTAAAACTTGTATAAAAGTGGGATTATTGCCCAAATACAGAATAAACGTTATACAAGCTAAACCAAAAAAGTCATTGATATTTGTACTTTATTAGAAAAAAAGGGTATAAAGCAAATTTGACAAGCATCCAGAAACTTTTGCCAATATGGCCGCAAATTCGCAATTGTGGTGAAGCCTAGTGTCCCATGGTGCAAGCAATGTTTGTCACACCTGGAACTGTCATATGGAAACCATTTCTATCACTGGTCAGCATTCGATGAAATATGGATATGCTGCGCTTTGGAGAAAGATACAAGAAACAGACTGCCACTCTTTGTGGATCACTGACTTCCGATAGTGTGTGGTTTTTTGAAATTGATTTTTGATGATGTTTAATGACATTCAACGCCATCACTTGATAAGACGCCAAAAGTGTTGAAACAAAATGGCTATTTTTGTAATGATCTTATAACATTTTATGATATTATTTTCGAATAAATAATTATATATATATATATATATATATATATATATATATATATATATATAGAGAGAGAGAGAGAGAGAGAGAGAAAGAGAGCAAAGTGTACTTGGAGATGAGCGGCCTTTCAAGCATGAAACACGCCCTTGTCGTTATATATATTTAAATACGCTCTATCCCTGGCACTTTAAACGCATATATATATAGCATACCTTAAAACTATATTTTTATCATATATGATCCAGAGGTGGTGTGAAGGGTTTGTGGAATTGCTTATATATATATATATATATATATATATATATATATATATATATATATATATATGTGTGTGTGTGTATACATGTATATGTACATTTTGGTCTTATATATACACACACACACACACACACACACACACACACACACATATATATATATATATATATATATATATATATATATATCAAAGTGTAAACAAGAAATCGTCGTTATATATATTTACATATGCTCTATCCCTGGTACTTCAAGAGGTGTGAAGGGTTTGTGGAATTGCTAATTAAAGTATTAAGCTCTGTTCCATCTTCAAGCGAAGTTTTTTTGGGGAATCGCTTGGAGATTGAACAGATCTTAGTACTTTAATTCAATTTAATTCAAATAATTATATTGAAGTTTTCGGCTCTTGTTTTGAAACATGAGAACTCTTATGTAGCGTGTTGGAATCATATTTTTAAATAAATAATTATATTTCAGCTCAACTTTTTTTTATCGAGCACTATTTTTTAAAAATAATAACAAAAATACTAAATACTTCTCGTTTTCACTCTCGCGTGGTCATGTGCTGCGTTGAGATTTTCGCTTCCAGCGTCTTATATGCACGAGTTTTTCGTTGCTTGGAAATCTTCCATGTAAACAGAAACAGACTATCATCACTGTCTTGTCTGTGTATTGCTTAATATATTGTAATATAATTGTCACCTTTGATAATGGCTTATGTAAGCCGAAAGCTTAGATAGGATTTAAAAATATGTATAAATATTGTGATTTTCTTTCTTCGTTTAATGATAATGCTATTAAGCTTATCAGACGATATGAAAAGAATTTACATAAAATAAATAGACAGCACTTGTCTATATTATTTAATGAGACATGCATCAATATATATATATATATATATATATATATATATATATATATATATATATATATATATATGTGTGTGTGTGTGTGTGTGTGTGTATATATTTGATTATGATATAAATACTCAATATTAGGGATAAAGCATATGTCAATATAAAGGTGGACACTGGGATGAACATCTATTGGAGACAGTCTGTTTTATGCTTGTTTTTAAATCCGAAACAGACTGTCGCCAGTGGGTGTTGATCTCAGTCCACATTTACATATATAAAACGTACTCAGCATGACCAAGAAGCATTTTGGCAAGATGGCCGTGTAAAGAGCTTTTCGCCATACTCTAGTATATATTTTTATGAAAAATGTAGAGATCTGTATTTCTAATCATCGACCTTCTTTTTAAGTACGTTGTATACTGAACACATTACAGACAAAATAAATTTGATGCTTGTCGTACAAGTCCGTTGTAATGTATTTTTCTTTTCTTCCAAGAAACCAATCGTCTTTTATCAATGCCAAAACCTCTTAGCTGAAACTGTTTCTAAGTCCCAAATCAATAGTAAAATTTGTGGAATAGAATAAAATAAATACCTACCTAAAATTTCCACTTTTAGAAACAGTTTTTTTTCTTCACTTTCGACGCGATTTCACGAAAATAATTGTAGAATTGTACTTACCTGAAAAATAGAAAAAAAAAACGAAAAGGAATAAGATTTATCATTATCTTTAAAGATTATATATTTTTACAATGACAAAAATCAATTCCAATATCAAGGGAAAAAAAAAAAAATAAAATGCATTACCAAAATATATATAAAAGATGAAATCATATTAAAATATATTCACACGCTCTCTCTCACACACACACACACATATATATATATATATATATATATATATATATATATATATATATATATATATATATATATGGGGGGAATGAATTCTGGCTCTCAAATGTGTTCCTAGATTTCTCATGTTGCTGAAAGAGTTGTCTTTCCCTGTGTCGGGAGTCACCGGAGTTCCATACAAAATTTACAATTCTTCCTTTTTTATGTGCCATATCCTTTCAGGACGTAGGCGATCATGGCTCTCCACTTCACCCTATCCCTTGCACCCCTTAATATGTTCCTTCCCTCTGCTTCATCCCCCAGATCACGTTCTGTCATCTACTTGCTTAAGTCCGCCAGGTTTGTCCCGCCTTGTTTTCCATTGCCTCTCTTACCCTCTTTTCGACCTATGAGTATCACATTCTCCAGGCTTTCCGTCCTCATTATTTGTCCCAGAAACTTCAGCTACTTCTTCCTGATGTTAATTATAAGCCTCCTCCTTGTTTGCAACCTCTCTCATCGTTGTTCACACGCTCGGTCCATGTTATCCTTAGAATCGTTTTAAATCAATTTGCCAAGCAGTTTCTTAATATCGAGTACACCTGAGCAACACACCGTTCTAATTTCCCTTCGTTCTGTCTTAAGGGCAATAAATATGCAAATATATATAAGAAACTATAGAGGCGGTGTAATAGTTAGCAAGCTTGTCTCGCTTGAACAATTATGAATGAGTAGTAAGTTCGATCTTCACTGAATGCTCCATACTTTTGGCCTTGTGCCCCACCTAAGC
The DNA here is from genome assembly GCA_903632075.3 of Acanthosepion pharaonis. NCBI lineage: Eukaryota > Metazoa > Mollusca > Cephalopoda > Sepiida > Sepiidae > Acanthosepion > Acanthosepion pharaonis. The sequence continues at coordinate 1,463,215 of CAHIKZ030005106.1, forward strand.
TATGCTTGAAAAATCTCTATATAAGAAGCGATAGGTTTTCATTTATGCTCTTCCTTCATTCATTCTTCGACTATTAGTTAAAAAGCGCAGTTTATAGATAACCGATTAACATACATATTTATTAATCAACCCGTACTGATTGCTAGTGCAGCGTCTCACCAATATGTCTGTTAAACCAGGTTCCAAGATTTTACTATTATCATAAACTAGCAGCATGACCCGGCGTTGCCCGTGCTTGATTCAAAAATCGTACGACTCATACAGCAATCGCTATCACTTGACTAAAAATATTTTGCCCTTCCTTGCCTTTAAAGGTACCCCCTTTGCTGTGCTGATGTTGCTACATGCCTTACTTCTTGCCTATCTCACACTGCGAATTTTTCTAAGCTCTATACTAAACATTAAATCTGTTACGAAAAAAGAACTAAACAAAATGAACACAAAACGATAAGCTTTAAAAAGGACTCATAACTGGAAAAAACCGAATGAAAAAGAATGTTAACAACAAATACTTTTTCACCCAACCCAGTTCTGCGGAATCAGAATCAACGTTGAGTTTAAGCAATGAATGAGCCAATTGGAGTAAAGTGTGATGCAGATTTAAATTTTTCCCACTTGTGACGAATGCAGCTATCGATTTTATTTTGCATGCTAGTATGCTAGTTAACATTCGTGTCAAGCAGCTGTTGGCTCTCACGCTGGCCAATAGAATCTTCCTGCCTATTCGTGGCAGCCAGCTATAGGCTCTCACTCTGGCCAGTAGAAAATGGCCGCAAAGTACATGAAAACTGCCGTAGAAGCATGAACAAATCCATTATTTCCACTATCGATGGGAGTTGGGAAATGCAATGTCAGTCTTGGCCTTTCTGCTAACTTGGAGCATGTGCATGTAAATTTTGGTGCAAATCCGTCGAAAGTTGCGGCCGTGCATTCATTACACACACACAGAGATCCTTCCTTTTATAGATAGAGATATTTTGTTGCCTTTGCTTTGTGTAGTACGACTTGCCTTCTACTCTAAAACACAATTTTCAAGAGACAAGCTATTTTTTTTTTACATTTTATTGAACATATGTTCCCTCAGAGAGGCCCCGTGTTTTGATCGCTCATTGGGATCTAAACTCAACCTAGACCTCAGATTGAACTTATACATAGCTTCCATCCCTAAAGATGATGAAAAAAAATGACAGGTCGCTTTACCTGTCCAGCAAGTTCATCACACCTGCTATCCTCTACCTTTACAAGAGCCAGATCAGGCCTAAAACGGAGTACTGCAGCCATATATGGACAGGAGCTATCCAGCCTTCACTTTCCAGCCTCGATACAGCCCAAATGTGTCTTGTCTATCCACTACCTTTAGAAGAGCCAGATCAGGCCTAAAATGGAGTACTGCAGTCATATATGGACAGGAGCTATCCAGCCTTCACTTTCCAGCCTCGATACAGCCCAAATGTGTCTTGTCTATCCACTACCTTTAGAAGAGCCAGATCAGGCCTAAAATGGAGTACTGCAGTCATATATGGACAGGAGCTATCCAGCCTTCACTTTCCAGCCTCGATACAGCCCAAATGTGTCTTGTCTATCCACTACCTTTAGAAGAGCCAGATCAGGCCTAAAATGGAGTACTGCAGTCATATATGGACAGGAGCTATCCAGCCTTCACTTTCCAGCCTCGATACAGCCCAAATGTGTCTTGTCTATCCACTACCTTTAGAAGAGCCAGATCAGGCCTAAAATGGAGTACTGTGGCCAGCTAAGGGCGGCAGCTACTCAGTTTTCATCTTCTACTCTCGGTAGAGTCCAAAAACCTCTTCGCGTCCTTGTGGTTGACGAATTATTTTCCACTCTGTAACTCACAGACGACACGTCGCAAGCCTGTCACTGCCTTATCAGTATTTCTATGGTGATTGTTCAGATGGACTAATTTCTTAGTTCCATCTGTCTTAACCGTCGCATCTAAAATCCGCCATGTAACCAATAGTGTAGCGAACAATCCTATTCCCCTTTATAATCTACTGGTGAGATGTAAGTTCTACTCAAGAAGTTTCTTCCTATGAACTGCTGACTTGTGGGACTGACTCCCAAAGGATTGTTTCCATGATCACTACAAACTTAACCTGTTCAAGTCGAGGGTTAACCGTTATCTTCCGCACATATCCGCATAAATTGTGGCTGTTATTCTGTAACCCTCTACCTCGAGTGGCTCTCGGAACTTGTACAGGGTGACAACTATTATAAAAAAAAAAAGTGATGCAGATAAGATGACATTCAATCAGGTAAAGCTTTGAAAGCGAGATCCACGAAATATTTGAGATTTTTTGCTTTCCGGGACTTTAATCTATATATTTCGTTGCTCCGCCAGTTCTCATTCTTTAATGTAAGGCCCAAGAGCCACTCAAGGTGAGTGTTTGTTTTTATTAGTGTAAGAAAAGGCAGAAAGCAAAGTTAATGGGGTTATGCAAGAAAGATCACCACTAACCCCAGACGTCAAGCTTATAGTGACTGGGACAACATGTTGCCGAGAGTCTGTTCCACAAAGCAGCAGTTCTTGGGAAGAGGTTGACCGAATGGAACTTACTCGTTACCAATAGAATAGGAAGGTAATGGGGAGGATTATCCTAACTAATTTGAAGATAGCCTCAGAAATATATTTTATTGTTGTACACTAGTATATATATATGTATATTGCTTATATATGCTTTTGCATGCATTGGTGTGCCTAATATATGTTGCTTTCATTGGTACTTCTCTCACCAGCATCGAAATTAAATGATAAATTGTTCCTTGGATATTATAGTAATAATGGTATAACAATGTTATAATGATGAAAAAGTGTGTATACATACATACATACATATATATATATATATATATATATATATATATATATATATATATATATATATATATATGAAAAGTGTATATAAATATAAATAAATATAAGTATGTATAATTATTTATATATTATATGCGCGGTACTTATTAGAAAGCGCTCAATATCAGAGATACAGCTAACATATTTGGTTGGATAGATGTGAGTTTGTGACCCTGGGTTTCACGCTTTAGCGATCGTCAGACAAACTGATTAATGTTTTAAAAAATGTGGGTTTATGTAGATTGCGTGTATTGGTGTTATTGTGGAAGTGGTGGGGAAAATTTCGTCGTTTTGTCATTCATCGTACTAACGCAAACATCGATGTATGCGAACACATATACATACTTGGTCGTCCGTCAGGACTCATACATATATAAACATATGTGGGCAGTTTCGGCTATGACACTTGTATGTATACGGGTGGTGTTATGTCTATACATACGCATTTGTATGTTGAAATGTTGAAATTTAAACATTGGAAGTGTGGCGGAAATGTCTCGTTAATGTCTCGTGAATGTATCCATGTCATAATATGAAAATATATATATATATATATCTTTATGTTTTTATAGCTTAACATACGACTTTCTATTTCATATTTATTAATTTACTTGATAAAAAGCATTTATTTATGTATATATATATATCTATCAGTTTTATTACTTGTGGTTAAATGATTTTTTTTAAAAATCCACTTCGTAAACCTTCATGCTACTAAAACCGGAGTATGAAGACCTGTCGTCCAAAAAGTAGCCATTGTCCTTTTTTATGCTAACTAGTATGAAGATAGCCTTTCTAGTGATATATTCTGTAGACATCTTACGCACTCCCTAAAAACAGCAGACTCTTCATTCTATACGCAGGTATGTATTTCATTTTTCAGGAGAGTGAATTTTATTTTTCAGCCTATATAATTGATTGACTGATTTGCTTTCTTACGGCTTATGAACACTTTGAGCCATTTTTAAAGCCAAAATATATATTTTAGGTATAAAAACGGTTATCGTATTTGCGATTAAATATTGAATATATATATATATTTTTTAGAATAAAAATGTTCTTCCCAGATACAAGTCGAACTATTAACTGGTTAGAGGAGATGGGTATTTGCACGTAAGAGAATTGTTGTAATATACGGCAAGGGTGTCTTTTGAGGTTGAGGAAACCCCTTAATCAATAGTTCTCATAAGAATTACAGGATAAAAGAAAAAAATGAAAGAGACAAGGGAAAACAAAATCGCACTGCCTTAGAAACTACGACACTCAACTTCAGGAAAAAAATGTCAAGGAAATGTCTTCACAAGTCACCGAATCTCTATCTCTGCTGACTGCTGGTTTTCCTGTCGCTTTTATTGACATGAAACATGATATGGAAAAATTGCAGAGAGGCCCGTATCTGGACATGTCAAGTTGTTCTGGTGCTAACGGGGAACAACCTGGATGTAACTAGTTTTGTCGGGTAGGTTCGCACGCAACTTAGGGCCTATTTTGCGTCTGTACTAACTCGCTTTCGCCACAAGAATGTAACGAACTGAACTGGGTTGTGTATTTTAAAAACGCGTCTCAATTTTATCATGATGAAACTTAATATGAGAAATTCAGAAATCATGATAAGATTGACATTTGAGTTAATAATATGGTAACAATATATTAAACTTCACCATCAACGGAATCATCAACCGGTTTCACTGTTAATACAGAGGCCGGATACTCAAAAATGAGTCTTATCATTCCATAAATGCGCTTCTGTAGAAAGATTCAGAGGGTATCATAGATCAAACATGTGAGCAACGACGAGATTTTAGAGAAGTTGGAAATAAAAAGGAAACGTTTACTTAACATAAGAAAGAGGCCGCTGAAATTTCTGGAGCACGTAATGAGGAAGGACGGCTTGGAAAATCCGATGCTCACAGGACAGATTGAGTGAATGAACCTCGGAGGAAAACATCGCATAATATACGTGAAAGGCTTGACTAGATAGATGCTAAAACAGGATTTTTATTTTATTTTTTTTTTTTATTTAAGCGTTTCACCCCAAGCAAGGTGTGAAGCCACTAGGACGCAAGAAGTTGCAGAGGATTTGCAGCAACAGCAGAAGGAGTGATAGAGGATAGAATTAGGAGAAGGATAGTGGATAGATCAAGGCTACTGGAGATATCGATTGACATTACATTTTGAATAGTTGGAGATTATAGTTATCAAGGAAACAGAAAAAGGGAAGGGAGTTCCACAGGCTAGGGGTGCGAGATATGAAGCTATTGGAGTAGAAGAGACGGCTACATTTAATAGTTTGGGAGAAATATCAAAAATAGAACACTTATTAAGAGCGACGAGGGACAGGAAGATGTGGACGGCCATGATCGCCTACATTCTGGGTGAACACAGCACATAACAGAAGAAAAGTGAGGAAAATCTATTGAGTTAGACGTCAAGAGAAATAGTTAAACCAGAAATTTGAATTTGTCGTAAAAATGAAATTAATTGACATAAAAAATTTTGTGTAAGAATTTAGGTTTTATTGATTTATTTTCGGTTTATCAACCCTTTATCTGTTATTTAAAGAAATAATATACAGAGGTGGAGATAAGTATAACACCCCATGAAATTGTTAGTAATTTTCTTATTACTGCACAAATTCCTCTAAAAATTTCTGTGTGGTTCCTAGATCCGATGGTATTAGTATACATATTCGATTTTATTAGAACTTTCCAACAAAAAAAGTTATTAAGAAAAATACGTTTTCAAGGGTCGAAATAATTATAAGACAGTTTGGAAAATTTGTATTTAACAGCAAAATTGTACAAAATTCAATATTTACATTTATTCCCTTTCAATTGTAATACTTCAACACACCTGTTTTGTATTGAATCAATAAGTTTTCTAAGATTTTCAGACGAAATTTCTTTACGGTAGTGTTTAATGCAAGATTTTAAAGTTTCTCTATCTTCAAATTGACGTTTATTTTTGTATATTCTTCTTGACAAAATTCCCCACAAATTGTTAATAAATTTTTTGGTGTAAAGTTGTTATAAAATCAAATATGTATACCAATACTCATCAGATCTAGGTACCACATGCAAATTTTCAACGGAATTTGTGAAGTAATAAGAAAATTTTTAACAATTTAATGGGGTGTCTTATGCTTATTTCCACCACTCTATTTCGGATTGTGAGAAGAATTCATTTTATTTTGCGAGTGGATATTTTATTGTTTTTTTATTTATTTTTTTTATTTATTTATTTTCTTTTAATAACTATGATTTTTCCAGACGCATGTCGTAATGTTTAACCTATAGCTCGGGGTAGGGGATCGATTTATACATTCCCCAGAGGTATTTGCATATATGCAAATATAACGAGCCCGACTAGGATTGAAACCCGCCTTCCTGATTTCTCATTTCGAGACGATATATATTGCACCACCCGCACACTGATTGTCTCAAAATAACGCAGTAAATAATAAATCTATAAATGGGCGTTTGAAAATTTAGATATAAAGATAATTTAGATATAACCCAATAAAGAGAAAAAAGATAATTTACTTATTTACCAACGCGTTTCGTCCTCAGTTGAACTTTATCAAATCAAATGCAGGGATTTTATTTTGAAACAAGTATTTATAAACAGAAGTAAAAATGATATTTTTTCACAATTTTATAGTTAATAAAGAATAGAGAATAAAGAATACAGTCAGGATTAATTATGGAAGATACTAATTAGTGTAATTTAATGTCGCATAAAAAAGCTGAGTAAATATTTCTATCTATATTTCTGTGTAGAGGTATTGTAACTACGCTATTTACATTGTTACACAAGGCATTATAGCCGAGGGTTTGAGCGTGCTGGCCTTGTTCAAATTGTTGATCACGCTAAATAACGCATTTTCTCAAAAACTGTAACTTACCTCTGCTCAGCATTGTTGCAGTATAGACCACAGGTATGGTCTGTGGGTTTTGAACAAACGTTCCTGATCAAGCGTCTGCAATAAAACTTGGCTACACTCCCTATTAAACGGATATTCTCGAATACCAGTGGCCAGCTATACATTGTCCTCATCTTTATTGTCATATTCACGACGTTTCGACCGTTGTACACGCCAAACTTCTTCTGGTGATATAGGCTGGAGTTTCGATTCGAACCCTTTATATATAAATGAGAGTAGATTGTTCTAGTTCCACGTGCCATGTCTTTTCCGGATATTTCAGTTTCAGTTATTTTCCTTTAGTAACTCTGCTGTCCAATTTTTTTCACCTCTGATGTGGCCAGGTATTGAACTCACAAATCTTTGGCTCGAGGCACTGGATTACTTCAACCAACGATTTTATCCGCTGGGGCTGTGTCCTTGTGGAACACAAGAGCGTACCACGGCCGAAACGTCGTGAATATGACAATAAAGATGAGGACAAAAAAAACAAACAAAGTATAGCCACTGGTATTCGAGGATAACATTTTACTAGGGAGGGTAACCAATTTTTATTGCAGACGCTTGATCAGGGACATTTTGCGTTTGTTCAAAAATCACAGAGCCTAACTGTGGTTTATACTGCTGCAATGCTGAGCAGACCTAAGTTAGAGTTTCTGAGAAAAAGCGTGTTATCTAATGTGATCAACAATTTTTAACAAGGCCAGCACACTCATACCCTCGGCCACGATGCCTTGTAACTTCGTGCTAGCTCAGCTATCGACGGTCCAGCGGCATCGTCTAACCAATTTCACTCACCAAGCTTGGCTTAGACCGTGTAATAGTTCTCAGGCACTTTCCTAAGGTACCGCATGCTGGGTTCCAGTCAGATAGAATCAGGAAGTCTCCTTTCTGAAAAATGCATCCTGGGTAAGACGTTAAACTACATCAGCGTCCTGGGTAAGACGTTAAACTACATCTGAGTCCTGGGTAAGACGTTAAACTACATCCAGCAGCAAGGCCACTGATCAAGAGGTTTTGAGGAGCGTGGAACCACCTCTTAATTGCTGGTGTTCCCAGGTCCACCCTGACTCGGTGTGGTAGCACTTGTTAGGGTCCCAGCTATTGGCAAATAGTTAACTATTACCAGCAATAGTTTTGCAAAAAACATTATTACCAGCAATACAATTTTGAAGGAAATATATTACCAGAAGCAGATTTTTGAAAAAAACAAAATATTACTAGCAATAAAATTTTTTGTCAGCATTAAATAACCCATTGAGGTTGATATGGCGTAAAACAAAATAATCCTAACCAATCTAAACCAAAGAATACATATTCTATTCATACGAATCTATCCTAAAAATGTTGCTGCCATTAAATAACCCATTGAGGTTGATATGTCATTAAACAAATTAAACCAAGTCAATCTAAACCAAAGAATACATATTCTATCCTAAAAATGTTGTTGGCATTAAATAACACATTGAGTTTGATATGCCGTTAAACAAAATAAACCAAACCTTCCTGAAATATCGACTATGGTGAGATTCGAACCCTGGTCTCATGGTCAGAATGACGAGCACGAGCTCATATAGAATGATTTAAATTTAACCGTATTCTTTTAACTTTTAAAACTTATCGTCATGTCAGGCTTTTAAAACTTCTTATAGAAATGTCAGGCTTGTAACAGGAGTATTTCTATACTTTCGTGTGAGACATTACATCACATTATTCATCATCCTCAACAACTTACATTGATTTCTCGTTTTGGGCTGCTAACCACTACCTTATCCGAATATACGCAGTTTTAAGCAATTACTTATAGCTTAAATTACATGTGTAATAAATGAGTTGATACAGGCAGTTTTCAATGGATTTCATTTTTAAAAGAATTATAATGAAATTAATATCGTTTTCTTTAACAGTGTTGTCCGTAAGATTAATCTCGTAGAGAGTGATTCAAGACTGATTATTTGACAGGAAAGTAAATTTGTTTTGATTACAAAACGGTGAAACGTGACGAGAATCTCGTTCGGAAGAAAGATATTTCACACCGCAGCGCATAAGTTATTTTAACTGACGTCATTAATTTATTTCCCATTAGAAACTAATCATTAACACAAATCCGATTTCAATCCACGTCATCCGCTTCGTGTTGTCAAATTCGCTAGAAATATAATTAGGAAAGACGAAAAAATAATCACAAATTTTCGGTTTCACTTTCGCTTTTACTTTTAGTTTCATTTTCGCTTTTAATCTCAGTTTCACTTTCGTTTTTACTTTCAGTTTCACTTTCGTTTTTAGTTTCCTTTTCATTTTCTTAAAATTCTCCTAAATTCGAAGCATCCGAGCCTGCATTTTGTAAGCAACTAAATCGAGATACTTTAGCAGGCTTTCAAAGAAGTTGGACTTAAGATGAACTTTTTCTAAAAGAGAAATGATCTGGAATTGGAATGAACGAGGTGATAACAAAGTGACTGAATTCATCAGAAAAGTCCAGAATATGGAATTAATGGATCCAGAACTTTTCAGATATTTCGGTGTATGAATCTGTAACAAATGTATTCTAAGGGTTAAGGAAATTGAACAAAATAGACTGCTATAGTGGTAGGTTTACTCAACATCGTAACGTTAAAAAGCCAAAATATTAACATCGGTATTCTAGTTATGTTCTTCAATAATCTTTCCAGACCCTGACTCGCGTGCGGATGCCAAATCGAACGGAAATGTCTGAATAGCAACTATATATAAGAGTTTTCAATGTTTAAAATGGATTGAAGTGAGTTCACCCCGTGTGTTTTGAAAACGAGTATCTTTCATCTATTTTCATAGACTGGCTCTACCGAATCAGAAAAGTCTTTTCCAATTAACAAAAAATTATATCGCTCTACAACTTCAAAAAGTGGCATCAATTAAAATGGAAAATCCATTTATGCCGAAGGTAAAATAAATATATGGGGAAGGCCTTAATTTTTTACACTTTGTTGTGCAGGCGGAAATAGGTAAGCTGGAAGACATGGCCTCGTTGTTGTTACTGTTGAAGAGAATAATTCCTTCTTCAACTCAGCAAGCATAAATCGAATCGTCAAACAAAAGAGGACATTGATTAGGGGTAAATAAATATATAATTTTTTCACATATATACAAAAACTAGAAAATTCTTATCTATTGTTGCTGATAAGGCAACAAGGAGAGAGAGTGGTGAAATTAGAAGTGAAATGTACATTGTGATAGCGATCTCTCAGTCGGCCCCTCAGCTTGTCGGCGATGACATCAAACGCTCGTCTGTGACGGGTCTGTTGGAATTTGTGTATATAGATTTTTTTGCCGACTCGAAATAATATTTTATTAATTTTGTTTTGGTTAGATTGGATATATGGGTGTAGTCGATGCGCTGAAAATGTATTCACTCCGTCTTCTTTGGGTCATCGAACGGTCAACATCCGATCTGCGTAAAACTGTAAGATGGACAAAAATTCTTTAAGGGCAAGGTTTGGAATCACACTCCTATTAGTATTAGCACGAGCAGTAATAGTTATTGGAAAGAGAAGGATTTTATAAATTATAACTGACGCAATACTAATTGCTCGGTCAAAGAATGCCGAATGTTTCCCGTATGGAAACGCTTAATCCCACCATTAAGTTTAGCGAAAGTGTTGTAACGGAATGTCCCACTCTCCCTATTCCCTATTGTGAACTGACTATATCAATAAATATATATAGTATGCACAGGATATACATGAGACTTGCTTCAGCAATTAGTTGGAGATAACATAGCCCGTCGAACTCTCTGACTTCGGGCGGAGAGGAATCCAGACGAAGGTATGCCGAAGGGCAGAGTCTCCTCTTCCGGGAAGGTAGACAGCTACCCGACTCCGTTTTTTTACGGGTTCTACGGTGAATTTTTGCCCGAGCCTACGGGCTCGGATACCTTATGCCACATCTGAACGCGTGGGCCGGTTGGCAAATAGCCTTGCTTCGGCAATTACTTGGGTATTCATCTCCAGCTGTGCTGGTTTAACCCAGCCGAGGCTATGCTGAAGGCAGAGTCGCGTCTTGGGTGGTAGACAACTATCCAATCCCGTTTTTGCGGTGTCTACGGGGAATTTTTGCCCGAGTTCACGGGCTCGGTTTTAACTCAGCATTAAAAACGGCCTTGTGCCACATTCTGCTTCGTGGGGAGGTGAGGTAAATAACCTTGCTTGGGCAATTAGTCGGTGATTCGTCTCCAGCTGTGCTGGTCGAACTCTCTGACTTCGGGCAGAGAGGAACCCTGATGCGGCTATGCCGAAGGGCAGAGTCTTCTCTGGAATGGTAGACAGCTATCCGACCCCGTTTTTACGGAGTCTACGGAAAATTTTTACCTGAGACTACGGGCTCGGTTTTAACCCCGCATTAAAAAACGGCCTTCTGCTACATCCTGTCTCACGGGGAAATAAGTAATCTTTCTTTGGGAATTACTAGTCTGCTAACCGATTCTCTGTCTTTCAATAGTGTATTCTCTTTTACAATAAACCTCTCTTTCATCTCCGTCCGTGTTGATGTTCCTTTCACTCGGGTACCAACTTTGTCTGTTTGCAACCTCTTTAAGGATACAACAAAAAGCATGATAGTAACCAAACTATCTAGTAAATATGCAAAAAGAAGAGAAACATATGAATTTCTCGAAAAAGCCTATAAAAACATGGATACTGCAATAAAATTATTAGTGATTAATGAACGAAAGTGAAAGTGAAAGTGAAAGTGGATGTTACTAAAATCTGTTTCGGATGCAGTTCTTCTGATATACAAATATTTTAATTTTTGGTTTAATTTTAGAAGTATGTCGGCATCTACTGTAATTTTGACATTGCAGTACTTACAATGTACCAATTGCCTTCTTACGAATTTTACTTTTTTTTTTATTTGCTGTTCTTCTTTGTAAGACTATTTCACGCTCTAATTAGAACCTGAAAAAAAATGATTTACTGTTTATTTCATTAGACAATATTACACCGATAAATTGATTATAGCGGCCGTTTCATTTTCACTTTGATGTTAAATCCACGAATTGATTTTTCAAAATGCTACACCTGGCCGAAATGATCAGGGAAGCCCAAATTAAAAACGGCGTGAAAAGACGTCATCACAGAGATATGTCGAATGGTTTTCGGCAGACGAAATCTGACACCACTTCATTAAAATCTGTGTCTTTAATTGTCTGAACGGATTTCGAAATTTTTAAAAATTTTTGACAGGCGCAAACAAACACCAGATATTCATAATTAAATTATACATATCCGAAGTCATTAATGCGACAAAAATAAATAAAGTGTTGCGGAGGTACCAAAATAAATGAAATAAAGTCTGAAAAGAAATCGGCCTGAAAACAATATTCTATTAAATAATCAAAATTGGAAACAAACAAGTTTAGAATTATTTATTTTACTGTTTTACTAAAATTATCTTCGAAAGATAAACGCAGGTACACTCATACTGACACACACACACACACACACACACACACACACACACACACACATAGACAGATAGATAGATACATACATACGTAGATAGATACATAGATTGTGTGTGTGTGTGTGTGTGTGTGTGTGTGTGTGTGTGTAGGTCTATTGAGCATTTATTAATTTGTATCTAGAATCAGGCTGTTTCAGTTTATAGCCTGTTCTTAATAAATTAATACAGAAACAACAGTGGATTCAGAAACTTCTATCTATCTATCTATCTATCTATCTACCCAGAAATTCTTATCTATCTATCTATCTATCTATCTATCTATCTATCTATCTATCATTTACGAAACCTCGTTTATCTATCTATCTATCTATCTATCTATCTATCTATCTATCATCTATCTATCTATTAACCAGAAATTCTTATCTATCTATCTATCTATCTATCTATCTATCTATCTATCTATCTATTATCCAGAAATCCTCATCTATCTATCTATCTATCTATCTATCTATCTATCTATCTATCTATCTATCTATCTATCTATCTGCTACCATACATTAAAACATCTACCAATAAGAACTCGCACTGTAATTGTATCCCTCGCCAACATCGGCGCCGCCCTATTGTCACAGCCGTTGATATCCAAGTGTGCCTTAGTGATTACAGAACGTTAAATTGAATTTCGATAATGTCTGGCTCTAACGCGTTAGGCGCATATTTCTGAACTAAATGTCATTAGCAAACATGACCAGGTGGTCCTACGCTTAATCGGCGGTGTGGGAGAGGACGCAATTAAAGTTGTGGTGATGACAAACCGCTTAAAGAGCAGAGAAGCCTATGAACGCAGACTTTCACCCTTGATTTAGGGTGGAACCGATTGGCTGATCGATCAGTTGGGATCTTTAATAATTTCTTTTATATGAATAGAATGTGTAGTAATAGTTACTGCCAGGGAGATTTTTTATACATCTATTAAAGCATGAGGTTGAGCTGTGTGTCTATGCAGCTCGGAACCAATTTCATTCTTAATCAATTATAAAACTTTGAAATTATAAACAAATAAGCAAAAACGGACGCGTGAAGACGCGATAGTTAAAAAAAGACATAACGAGCGAAGACGCGATACTTGAAGATAGATAAAACTCACATAAAACAACAAAAAACACACATTATCCATGAATATAATCACTATATTATCAACAAAATATGCATGATAATTGTTCATGAAGGTGAACATTGAGCAACAAGGAAATGTCAATAATGTTGGGTTTGTTTTTTATACATTATCAACCTTGTGTACGCCTTTTAAGCAAAACAATATTTTTACGTTGTAAGATTTTTTTTTAAAGATAATAATTTACTGAGACAATTCCTACTAATTAACCCATACCTGGGGGAGAAAATGTAGATTCATACCTTCTCCAAGCGTATTTCCGCGTAAGAGACTATAAGTAAAAAAAAGACTGGAACTGAAACTCGTCTCTCTAATTTACAATCCCATTACACCAGCCGCACCTGCATTTAGCAAGCTGGTCACTCAACTAGGTACTAACCATGTTCGACGTTGCTTAACTTCGGTGATCTGGCCGCAAACTCTTTATGCCACTCGTACATCCAAGTTTATAGCACGCAGTATTCCTAAGCGGTTACCCATCTAGGTTGCTTAACGTCGGTGATCGTACAAGAACCTGTGTAGCAACTTGATATTGTCGTAAGCAGAAGATTTCAAACAAAATTTGAACAAAATGTATACTTGGACATAGAACCAGAAAGAGGCAGTTGAAAATATTTGGACACATAATGAGGAAAGAAGGCTTAGAGAATACGACACTCACACAAAATACCGAAGAAAAGATGGATAGAAGAAAATATCAAGGTTCTTGAGGCGCGTGTGTAAGAGAATGGTAGAAGTGGGTAAGATAGAGTAAAAAGAGCAACATTGCTAAGAGATAAAAATAACATGAAGTCGTGGAGAGCCATAGATGCCTAATGGCTGAAGGGACACGACGCATAAAAGAAGAAGAAACCTACATAATTTTAAAGAGTGTGTGCTTAGAAATCATCACACTATGCTGACTGGAAGTTAAATCTTATGAACAATCATCATAGCATATACAAAGTACGATGGATAACTTATCGCCATTTTATATTTTTAATTTCGCGCATGCGCGTTGTTTGTTTTTTTCTATTTTATCGACTCCACAGCATAGTAGGGTCAGTTGGGCACCGTCTGTAAGAAAAAGAGCACCATGATGCAATTCACTGCGCCAGAAATTTGGAAACTGCATGCTGTACTGCTTGGCGTTCGCGCCGGAAGCCCCAATACGAATGATGGCGACGTTATGCCTCCACTCATCTCCCCCGCCAGAGCCTCAGTCTCAACATAGAGTGCCTTGAGGAGGTCAAATCACGGTCAAATCACGCTGAAACACCGGTTCTCGTACGATCACCGAAGTTAAGCAGCGTAGAGCCAGGTCAGTACTTAGATGGGGGACCGCTTGGGAACACCTGGTACTGTAAGCCCCCAAAGTCCAACCCTTACCTCACAGTCGGTGGGGAGGTTTAAACGGTAGTGTCAGAGCTATGCCGCCCGGAACTTCGTTCCTGGTAGGGCCACCCAAGGCGGACAGGTCTGACACACACACGCCGGCTAACAAGGGCTCTGGTGAAAATCCAAGGAGCGTCTACATCGGTAACCGGCGGCTTCCGGTTGTTCCTGTCTCTGCGTCTGTGGGAACCCCGCGGCAAGCAAGAACGTTATCCGAGTAGGCCTGGGTACCCTACTTCTGTAATTTATCCCAAGAATCTTCTTCTCATAACAGGAAGAAGCCGGCTCAATCCGCCCAAGGTGAATGCCGCATCAGTACAGTACAGTTGAGGAGGTAGGTCTGCTCTGTGTGAAGAGAGTGGCTTCTGCAAGAACCCATGTCTGTCAACAGGACTCTGTAATATGCCACACAAGCAGGAGAACCTAGCCATGGCTGTCAGACAATTTCCGCGACCACATCACTACTTACATATGGCCAACACCCCAGATAACAAACCCCTTGATTGTTATATGTCGGTCACAGTTGAGGGAGAGACTAACAAAACTCTTGGCAACAAAAGATGAACTGAAAGCAAAGATTATGAGAGCATTCACCAACTTAAACAAGGAGACCTTCCAGAAAAGATGCAGAAAATCCCGAAGTCGCCTGGAGGCCGTGATTGAAGCCAATGGCAATTTTATTGAAAAAATTTACTCTTTACTATTTCAAAATATTGTTGCGTAATTTTGATAAATATTTGCATTTTTTGTAACTTAGACGATATTGTATAAACCGCACCCTCTAAATTTAAGTCAATAACGAACGACGACAATCTGTTTAGTGCTTGAACGCAATCTTCAGTAAAACTGACTGTCGCCCTTCAGTGTTGAACTCAGTGTACAATTTTATAATAGGGCTTACGGTCATATCAAGTTGAAACATCGGTTCTCGTCTGAGGAGCGAACGTAATCAACATCGAGTCTGGATGGTGATCGCTTGTTAAAAAAAAAACAGGTGCTGTATGCTTAGATGTGAATGTGATATAATGTATATTGGCCCGGCATTTTTTATCGGAGAGCAGAGATTCGAGGAATTACAATGGATGATTATTCTAATCCCCTAAAATTTCTATCACTTATATATGCTCGCTTGATCTAGCTTTTAACACTCTGGTGGGGGCGGCTTCGTGAAAGAAGACATTGCTCTTGGGGCCCTATCCGTTTGGGTTATGTCGACTTCGATGTCTGTCAACCCTGGAATTTAGTGAATATCTGCCTTATATTGTTATTTAGTTCCTTCTTGCTAGCGTTTTAATATTTGGGTTTAAATTGTTAAAATATTACCCTAGTCGAAGCCATCCTAATCACCCCCCACAAAAAAAACACACATAAAATATTAGGTTGGTGCAAAAATAATGACGAAATAATGTCGTTTTTTGACGTATTTTTTAACGTCAAAAACGACATTTTTACGTCATTATTTTTGCACCAACCTAATAGGATTTAATACTGGCAGAAGTATATTAAACATATTTAATAACTAATCCTCCACATAATAAACATCAAACCTCATTAATAATGAACTAACCCCAAAATATCGTCCCAATATTATCGATCAAACTAAAACAATAAACAACGTATTTTCAAACCAAAATATACGCCATGATGACGGTTGACAATAACCTAAAGCACTCGGCAAAAAAAAAACCTATCGTCTAGGGTCTTATACCAACTTAGACACAAGTAGTGATTTTCCAAGCGTAGCTCAGATGTGGCACAAGGCCGAAAGTATGGGGTCCCCAGTGAGGATCGAACTCACTACTCAGTCGTAATTGTTCTAGCGAGACAAGCTTGCTAACCATTACACCGCCGTGAGGTGCCCAATAGTGTTTTTCCAAGCGTGGCTCAAATGTGGCACAAGCCCGAAAGTATGGGGCACCCTTTGAGGATCAAACTCGCTACTCAGTTGTAATTGTTCTAGCGAGACAAGCTTGCTAACTATTACCCCACCCCGAGGTACCCAAACTTAGACACAAGTATGATAAAACTTGCGAGGAAACAAGAAAAACTGAAAAAAGTTCATCAAACGGAAAAGTTTTGTAGTTTTCAACAACCCATGAATGAATATATATATATATATATATATATATATATATATATATATATATATATATATATATATATATATAGAGAGAGACAGAGAGAGATAGTCAGTGATAGATAGACTGATAGATACAGATAGATAGATTTACAAACCTGTAAGTGTAAACTTAAAATATAGTTCTACTACCAAGTAATGATCGAATGCAAACAACCGTTATAATTTACTATAGGTCATCACAGTAAAATACCTTTCATCTCTAATTATCTTGAAACAGAAAAAATACTCAGAGGAAATAAATTTATTATTCATATTTAATGATCAAATAAGTCTCATACATCTCTCCTTTGAGTTCTAGGCATCTACATTAATTATTCCGACAGTCATTTGCTCTCCTTTTTTTTTAATGTCATGTCCTTTCAGGATATGAACGAATTGGGATCTCTACATCTTCCTTCTCTTGCTGTTCTCAGTCATCCTTACACGGTTTCGACCCCTGTTTGTCTTTGTGCCACTTGTTCTTGCATCTTGCTCATTCAGAAACAGGATACTCGCAGCTTTCCTCTGCTTCGCTTACCTTTGATGCGTCTTGTGCGTGTTAAATTCTCAAAGCCATCTTTTCTCTATGTCTATCCCTACAATTATTTTTACTTTGTCATTCTTATATTTACAACTTCCTCATTCCTTATATGTTCCGTCCTTGCTATTTTCAACATTCGACTGTAGCAACCCTTCTGGTTAACTTCAAATATTGTTTTTTGACAGTGACTAAAGCCGAACCACCAGATGAGGACTAGGATACTACTGAGTCTTCTTTGGATCTTATCAATGTGCTCCAGATAAATAGCAGTGGTTCCACACCATATACGACAGCAATATTCTAAGCATAGGCGAATCGTAGACTTATAGATATACAAGATAGATTCCGGAGAGAAAAACTGTCTCACTCAACATAATGAACCAACTTTATTAGCAGCTGATTTAGAAATGGATTCAATGTAGTCTCTCCAACTCATGTCACCAGAGAAGGTGCAATGAGTCATTTTGGGTGGATAGCATCAGCCATGCTAATGGAAGGCAAAGAGGGTTCTCTTAGAGGATTAATGGAGAGAAGTTTAGTTCTGAAGGTGTTAAAATTGACAAGCCATCATTTGCCCCATTTAACGACGGTCTTGATGTCGTTTTGTACATCAGCTGCCATTTAGACCTTGTTTGACTGATCAGCTTTAATATCGAGGCAGGAGTAAATGATAGTGTCGTCAGCGTAGATGCCAAGTTGAGAGCTGATGTCACCGGGAAGGTCGTTAATGAAGATTTTTAAAAAAGCGTGGAATCAAGAATGGATCCCAGGGAAACATCTGTGTTACGAGGCTGGCTGTTAAGAACAACTTTCATTTCACGATTTGATAGAAACAGGATACTCACCGCTTCCCTCTGCTTCGCTTATCTTTGATGTGTATTGTGAGTGTTCAATTTTCAAAGATTTCTTTTCTCTATGTCTATCCCTACAATTATATTTACTTTGTCATTCCTATATTGCGTCCTGTGTATGACGATAAACTGCATCCGCGTCCTGCGTAAGACGATAAACTACGTCCAACAGCAAGGCCTCTGATCAGGAGGCTTTGAGGAGCCTGGAACTACCTCTTAATTGCTGGTGTTCCCAGGTCCACCATGACGGGGTTTCAGCACCTGTTAGGGTCCCAGCTATGGGCAAATAGTTAACCCCGAAACTGAGGTAAAATTGTAAAAATAAGTTTGTAAAAAATTATTACCAGAAATAAATTTTTGAAGAAAAAAAATATTACCAGCAATACGTTTTTGAAAAAAAAACTATTACCAGCAATACGTTTTTGAAAAAAATATTACCAGCAATACATTTTTTAAAATAATATTACCAGCTATACATTTTTCAAGGAAAAATAATAACAGAAATAGATTTTTACACAAAACAAAAATATTAACAGGAAAAAAAAGTTGTCGGCATTAAATGACCCATTGAGTTTGATATGCCGCAAAACAAAACAAAACATTACTACATTTGCAACTTCCTCATTCCTCACATGCTCTGTCCGTGCTATTCCCAGCATTCAACTGTAGCAACTCTTTTGGTTAGCATCAAATAATATTGTTGTTTGTTTATCTAACGAAAATGTCAGATATGCAATACCGTATAGGAGGATAGAAATTGCACATCATTCCTGGACACTTCACAATTTTTAAATCTTCATCCTCAATAACTCAATGTGTTACTGAATTTTTAATAAATATGTTTCACTGTGTTCGACATCAGGATGAAACAGTTGAATTTTTAGGGAACATAATGAGGAGAGATGGCTTGGAAAATCTGATACTCACAGGACAGATTGAATTCAATAGAGACAGGGGTAAAAAATGCATAACAGATTTAGTGAGCTTGAGT
>CAHIKZ030005106.1:1487500-1490000 GCA_903632075.3 Acanthosepion pharaonis
ATGACGTTAAACAAAATAAACCAAACCAATATACACTGAGATAGATAGATAGATAGATAGATAGATAGATAGATAGATAGATAGATAGATAAAAATATTACCAGCAATAAAAATCCTGTAGGCATCAAAAAACCCATTGAGGTTGATATGCCGTGAAACAAAAACAAAGTAAAACAAACCAATATACATTGATATATATATATATATATATATATATATATATATATATATATATAGATAGATAGATAGATAGATAGATAGATAAAAAATATTACTAGCAATAAAAATGTTGTCGGCATTAAATAACCCATTGAGGTTGATATGCCGTAAAACAAACCAACCAAATTTTTTCAGAAAAAAAGTGGATATTATGCTTAGAAAATGCCCCAAACTTGCTAAAAACAAAATTTTATCGTCAAAATGTTTGTGGTTTGTGTTGTTATTAAGAGGAAGGACAAAATTCAGAAGACTTGGGTCAATGATTTATATATCAAGAATAGTTTTGGAGGAAAGGTTTTTGACAAAGTGGAAAAAAAGTTTTCTTGTAAACCGTTTCGACCTGTTTATGTTGACATGACTACACGTGTGCACAAATAAAAGAGTAGCTGAGAATTTTTTTTGTTTCTTTTTTTGGTAAAGTTAGTCTTGATATATATATATATATATATATATATATATATATATATATATATATATATATATATATAAATCATATAGCATTATTCCATTATAGGGGCTGTACCACAAATAATTTTAAAAACTTGTGGGTGGGTTAGTCGCACAAAAAAAGGATAAAAGTTCACTTAACCATAAATCCACAAACCCTTCATTTTGAGGTAATAAATTGAAAGAAAATTACATTTGATGACGCTGTGTTACCATATAGACTAGGTTACATTTGTCATTCGTGTACATTTGAGGCGTGTCCGTCTTCAAGCTTTAACGTGCGTAGTAGTAAGTTATTTCAAAAGTGTTCTGTTTAACAATGGCAGGATATTCATATCGTAAGCAGGCGGATATGATTTCTACATGCGGCTGGGGGAATGATAATGGACGCGAGGCTGCACGGCTGTATCAGATTGCGTTTCTAGACGGAAGGCAATCAGATCACCCACCATTTGTTGCGGTTTATCTTCGCGTTGCTGAGTCAGGATGTGTATCATCACAAACTATGATTCGTGGAAGACCGAGATCCGCTCGCACGCCTGACCACGACGGCACACATTCTACAGGCTGTCGGAGACGATATAGTCAAGTGCCCCTAGCATGCCACACATCTCATAGAGGTACTTCAAGAGTATCTCATGTATTTGTATCATTTGCAACGGCCTCTTGTTATATTGCGTAAAATGCCGAACCGTTCTTTGTTTCTGTTGTGGTAGGATCCACCTAATTTGCATAGTGGAGTACCGACCATATAAATATGGTTGGTACCGGGAAGACGAGGCGGAGGAATCAAGAGACCCAATCCAGAGACTCTGCCCGACTGCGACTAAGTCAACACATTCTCCAGGAACGGTCTTACCAGGAATATGCAAAAGACTATATGTAAATATTGTGTACACTTTCTTGTTTCAATACATTTTGTTCTAAGTACATTTTGTGTTGCATTATTATTCCATGCATTAGTCAAGTTTCAACAGTGGATAAACAGGGTGAACTTGGATCCGTACAATTACTTTTCTTTCTTTTTGTGTGCCGTGTCCCTGCAGAACGTGGGCGATCATGGCTCTCCACTACCTTCTATCCTTTATAGCTTTCAATAAGTTTTATCCCTTTGTTACTTCCCCCAGGCTATTTTCTGTCACCCACTTGCTTAAACCCGCTATGTATATCTTGCGTTGATTTCCTTGTTGCTCTTTCTCTCTATTCGACCTGTGAGTATCAGATTCTCCAAGCTCCCCTTTCTCATTACGTGTCCCAGAAATTTCTGCTGCCTCTTTCTGATGTTAAGTATAAGCTTCCTCTTTTTTGTATCCTCTTCTAAATCTCACTGCTGCTCACACATTCGAACCCTGATATTCTCAGCATCCTTCTGTAGACCAATACTTCCGCCGCCTCGAGGTGACCGTCCTACACCCATTGTGTTGTATTATTATTCCATGCATTAGTCAAGTTTCAACAGTTTCTTTACACTTGTTTACGGATAAGACAACGTTTGAATGTGATGGAATAAAAAATTACAAACACTGTACGCGGATCGAAATCCTCATGGCACAGTTTACTATTAATGCATGGACAGGAATTGTATATGACTGTCTTGTAGGTCCATATGTTCTCCCAGCACGACTTACAGGAGATGTTTATAAGAAATTTATTTCGGACACACTTCCAGGCCTGCTAGAGGATGTATCCCTGCTAATACGCAAAAGCAAGTAAATCATGAAGGGCCACACTGTTCACAATGAACTGGTTGCCATCTACCATGAAAGAGAGATAAATAGGAGAGGACCGGTTCCATGTTCGACACGTTTCCCCGACATCAATCATTTGGATTTTT
>CAHIKZ030005106.1:1497500-1510000 GCA_903632075.3 Acanthosepion pharaonis
TTCTATTTCAATTTCCAGGTCTTTGTATTTTGATAGTTTTTCAAATTCCTTGGTTTGCTATGTTACAATCCGCTGGACAAGCCATATCAATTAGTAGGCAAGTTTTTTCTTTCTGGTTTTTTGACAATAATGTCCGGCCTATTTTTAATTTTTCTGTCTGTGTGGATGGTATAATCCCATAGAATGGTGACATCTTCTATTTCTGTAACCGGCGCTGGCCGATGTTCATAAGTGTTTGCTTACACATTTTCCAAAAGTGTTTGCACATTGTCCAGTGTAAGTATTGCCCCACTCTATCGTGATTTTTTATATTCATTTGGGGCAAGTATAGAACATCCTGAGATTAGATGGTCTATTGTTTCTTGGTATTTGTCACAGAACCTGCATTTTGGATCCACATTATTATGTATGATATTTGCCTGAAAATTTCTAGTGAAAAAGACTCTGGTCTTGCGCTGCAAGAATAAAGCCTTCAGTTTCAGACTTTAATCCAGATGCTCGTAACCATCGATGAGTATTAACTTTATCAACATTGGGTTTATTTGCACGTTCTGGATATTGGCCATGCAGAGGTTTGTCTTGCCAGCGTTGTTTCATCTGTTCAAGGGCTTTATCCTTGCTTTTCTTTTTCATATCTTTTGCTGCAATAGTTGGTTCTTGGCTTCTGTTTTGATTTACTACAGAATCTACTAAATGTAAATGTTGTTTGTATTTACTGCCTTCTTTTATTATTGAATATTTTTTTTTCTGTTTTATGTTGTTTCACTAATTTTATCATCCAGTCATTTTTGTTTCCATGTAAGTTAGTAAGCCAATAGTTGTTGTCTTGTTGACAATTCTAGCTGAAGATAAGACCTCTTCCACCTTCTTTACGGGGTATGTATAGACGGTAAAAATCAGCCTTTTTGGATGATGCATCTTATACTTAGAAAGAAGCTTTTCTTGTTTTAGAATCCATTTATTGATGTCATTTAGAGTCCAGTTCAAGATGTTGAAACTATATTGGACCACTGGGATTTTTATTATTAATAGCCATAATTCTGTTCTGAGAATTCAATTCAGTTTTTAATACCAGTCGTACCCTTCTATAGTACTCTTTATTATTTCTTTTCATTTTTCTTATGGTGTTACTTATAAGCTTCTCCTTGTTCTAAATCTTTTTATTGTTACAGCAGGGTCTAAACTAATAGAGGAAATTGAATTTGAAGCGATCCTCGTAAAACTGTAGCTTTAGCACATTTTATCCAAATTGAATTTCATTCCAATGTCTTCACTGAAGCATTTTACAGTTTGCAGAAGACCTTCCAGCTCATTGTCATTCCTAGCATATTTTAAGTCATCCATGTAAAATAGATGGTTTATTTTCTTTTTATTTTGTAACCGCATTCTGTCTTGTTAAGTTGGCTGGTTAATGCTATAAGTGATATGCAAAATTTATTATTATTATTATTATTGTTGTTATTATTGTTATTATTATTATTATTATTATTATTATTATTATTATTATTATTATTATTATCATCATCATTCGATTTCTACTATGGACACACTACCTTGAAAGTCTGCGGAAAGACCTAAGGCAGGTCGTGGTGTGTTGTTATGGCCACATTTCATGTTAATTTTTTTTTTTTTTTTTTTTTTTATCTCTGATGAAGTAAATCAAGCGTTACATTTTGAAAAGTTCTCTCCTTAGTGTGTGCTGTACTTAATAAGACAATTTTCTGTATGTCTCTTAAGCTGGGGTTTTATTCTTTCAATGTGTTGTTTTGTTCCATTTTTTATAATTCCAAGTGCACCTATTACCACTTATTATTCTTGTTTTTTTCTACATTTTTCTATTTCAATTTCCAGGTCTTTGTATTTTGATAGTTTTCAAAATTCCTTGGTTGCTATGTTACAATCCGCATCAATTAGTAGGCAAGTTTTTTCTTTCTGGTTTTTGACAATAATGTCCGGCCTATTTGCTTCAAATTTTTTTCTGTCTGTGTGGATGGTATAATCCCATAGAATGGTGACATCTTCTATTTCTGTAACCGGCGCTGGCCGATGTTTATACATCAGTGTTTGCTTACACATTTTCCAAAGTGTTTGCACATTGTCAGAAAGTACCTATCGTGACGATTTATTATTAGGTTATTATTATTATCATCATCATCATTCGATTTCTGCTATGGACATTTTACACTACCAAGTCTGCGGAAAGACCTAAGGCAGGTCGTGGTGTGTTGTTTGGCCACATTTCATGTTAATTTTTTTTTTTTTTTTTTTTATCTCCGATGAAGTTGCTAGCGTTACATAGACAAAGTTCTCCTTAGTGTGTGTGCTTATTATTATTATTAATATTATTATTATTATTATTGTTATTAATTGTCATCATCATCATCATTCGATTTCTGCTATTTACTAAGTCTGCGGAAAGACCTAAGGCAGGTCGTGGTGTGTTGTTATGGCCACATTTCATGTTAATTTTTTTTTTTTTTTTTTTTTTTATCTCCGATGAAGTTGCTAGCGTTACATAGACAAAGTTCTCCTTAGTGTGTGTGCTGTACTTAATAAGACAATTTTCTGTATCCCACTGGGGAAAGGATTCTTTCAATGTGTTGTTTTGTTCCATTTTTTATAATTCCAAGTGCACCTATTACCACTGGTATTATTCTTGTTTTCAATTTCCACATTTTTCTATTTCTATTTCCAGGTCTTTGTATTTTGATAGTTTTTCAAATTCCTTGGTTGCTATGTTACAATCCGCTGGACAAAGCCATATCAATTAGTAGGCAAGTTTTTCTTTCTGGTTTTTGACAATAATGTCCGGCCTATTTGCTTCAATTTTTCTGTCTGTGTGGATGGTATAATCCCATAGAATGGTGACATCTTCTATTTCTGTAACCGGCGCTGGCCGATGTTCATACCAGTGTTTGCTTACACATTTTCCAAAGTGTTTCACATTGTCCAGTGTAAGTATTGCCCCCACTCTATCGTGACGATTTATTATTATTATTATTATTATTGTTATTATTGTTATTATTATTATCATCATCATCATTCGATTTTCATTTGGGGCAAGTATAGAACATTTCATGTTAATTTTTTTTTTTTTTTTTTTTTTTTTTTTATCTCCGATGAAGTTGCTGACATAGACAAAGTTCTCCTTAGTGTGTGTCTTATTATTATTATTATTATTATTATTATTATTATTGTTATTATTATTGTCATCATCATCATCATTCGATTTCTGTTATGGACACACTACCTCACCAAGTCTGCGGAAAGACCTAAGGCAGGTCGTGGTGTGTTGTTATGGCCACATTTCATGTTAATTTTTTTTTTTTTTTTTTTTATCTCCGATGAAGTTGCTAGCGTTACATAGACAAAGTTCTCCTTAGGTGTGTGTGCTGTACTTAATAAGACAATTTTTCTGTATGTCTCTTAGGGATTCTTTCAATGTGTTGTTTTGTTCCATTTTTTATAATTCCAAGTGCACCCTAATATTACCACTGGTATTATTCTTGTTTTCAATTTCCATTTTTTCTATTTGAAAGGTCTTTGTATTTTGATAGTTTTCAAATTCCTTGGTTGCTATGTTACAATCCGCTGGACAAGATATCAATTAGTAGGCAAGTTTTTCTTTCTGGTTTTTTGACAATAATGTCCGGCCTATTTTTATTTTTTTCTGTCTGTGTGGATGGTATAATCCCAGAATGACATCTTCTATTTCTGTAACCGGCGCCATCGATTTTCCAAAGTGTTTGCACATTGTCCAGTGTAAGTATTGCCCCCTTATCGTGACGATTTTTATATTCATTTGGGGCAAGTATAGAACATCCTGAGATTTGGTCTATTGTTTCTTGGTATTTGTGAATATTTTGGATCCACATTATTATGTATGATATTTGCCTGAAAATTCCTTTGTCTTGCGCCATTGTTTACTTTTCCAGATTAATTCGATTATTAACTTTATCAACATTGGGTTTATTTATTACGTTCTGATATGCAGAGGTTTGTCTTGCCATTGTTATTATTATTGTTATTATTATTATTATTGTTATTATTATTATTATTATTATTATTATTATTATTATTATTATTATTATTATTATTATTATTATTATTATTATTATTATTTTATTATTATTGTTATTATTATTATTATTATTGTTATTATTATTATTGTTATTATTATTGTTATTATTATTATTATTATTATTGTTATTATTATTATTATTATTATTATTATTTTTTATTATTATTATTATTATTATTATTATTATTATTATTATTATTATTATTGTTATTATTATTATTATTGTTATTATTATTATTATTATTATCTATTAAAGGCCATTAAGTAAAATAGTAGCATGAGAGGAAAAATCATAAACAAAAATAAATTGGTCTCCCTTTTTTTGGGGGAAAGAAAATGTTTAAAGAAAGTTGTTTTGCGCATGTGTAGAATTTTTTTTTTTTAAGGACACCTGACCATTATTTGACTGTTGGCTCCTGAATAGAATAGAAAACTATTTTATTTATTTATTTTTTTTTTTAAACCCAACTAATGGATGAAAAATCAGATTTTTATAAGATTCCTCAAACACGTTCACACTCAGTGGGCGCGTCGTTGAGCGGTCGAAACGTTCGCTTTCCCGACACACGCACGCACAAAACAAACACACACACACACACACACACACATATATATATATATATATATATATATATATATATATATATATATATATATATTCAACAAGGCACAAATGTGAAATAGATATATTATGTATGTATCTGTATATGTATCTCAGCATATTCATCTATCTATCTATCTATCTAACAGTCTGTTTCTGACTATCTATCAATAGGTAGTTATCTATCAGCATATTTGTATCTATCTATCTATCCCTATCTATCTATCTATCTATCTATCTATATATATATATATATATATATATATATATATATATATGTTATACGATAATACCTATTCTATTGTAATAGACTCTCCCCACATAATAAGTAGTAGTAATAGTAGCGGTCGCCAGTTGGGCTCAGTGGTGGCTTGTATTTCACTAAGTCGACCTAAATTAGGTTCGACTTACAAAACGTTAAGAACTTGAAAGAAGAGTTAATGACGCAGCAATCTAGTTGTGATGGTTGATACTTCAATGTCCAACATTGACCGACTCACTCAACACCAGTGAGCCCACTGGCGCCCGCTACTATTACTACTACTAATTATGTCTGGTAGAGTCTATTACAATAGAATAGGTATTATCTTATAGCAATATATATATATATATATATATATATATATATATATATATATATATGGAGGAAGTGTGGATTTGTAAAAAGTGACTATTATGGCTAATAATGCAAGACTCTTCGGTAAACCGAATCGAGTTCTCTCAGTCACTGTGTGTTTATCTAAAAATAAATACGCCTAAATTCACTTACATCCTTGCCGTGCGCCAACGGCTTAGTGGTAGAATTCACGACTGGCGGGAATCCAAGAGGCAACCGGACGTTTAACCACACTGATGAGCTGTGATAAAGCGAAACAGTCTGTCTGTCGATGACAATATATATGCTCTTGAAAAATGTATTTCGCTTTAGCTCTCTGGTGAAGAAATGTGGGTTTGTAAACAGTGACTATTACGGATAATAATGCAAGACTCTTCGGTTAATCTAATCGCGTTCTCACAGTCAATGTGTGTTTATCTAAAAAATAAATACGCTTGAATTCACCTTCATGTCTGCCTTCCGCCAACGGCTTAGTGGTAGAATCCCTGACTGACACCAATTCAGTCGAGTTTCAATCATAGCTAGAGGCAACTGGATGTCTAGCCACACTGATTAGTTGTGATACAGCGAAACAGTCTGTCTGTGGATGGCTATATATATAGGATTTTATTTTGTTTTTCTCAAAGAAAACCAATAATGGATGAAAAATCAGTTTATATATATAGATATATATGTGTGTGAGTGTGTGTGTAGGAAGTGGTTTAGTTGCTAGTTCATCCACATTAAATTTACGTCCACATTCTTAGAACTTTTTACCATTCCAGGCAGAACTTCTGTTATGACAATGTTGGCTATATAATATAAGTTGGTGTAAACAAAAATAAAAACAATCCAAATGGAATTGGCTAGATTATATAACGTAAAGAAATATAAAAAAAAATAAATAAAAATACCTAGCGTGCACATGCGTAATTGCATCAACGTAAACATAATCCGATGAAGCCCAAAAGTACGAAACACGACACTCGAAAATTTTTTATACTTTGTCATACATCTTTCGCTCAAAACATTTCTTGATATATAAAAATGTATCTATTGTTTCATATCGTAAAGGTCCGTGTTCGATTCTCGACACTGGATGCCCACTGCTTATGATTTCTAAAAATAGGACGAAACTTCCTGCATTCTGTTGAGGATTCTTCTAGACTCAATGAATTAATTATGATTATTCAAATCCCCTTAATTTCTTTCTTTCTCTCTCTCTCTCTATCTCTCTCTCTCTCTCTCTCTCTCTCTCTATATATATATATATATATATATATATATATATATATATATGTAAGCAAATATATGGATATAGATCCGACAGTATGAAGAAAAATATACGGAAA
Source organism: Acanthosepion pharaonis (assembly GCA_903632075.3). Taxonomy (NCBI): domain Eukaryota; kingdom Metazoa; phylum Mollusca; class Cephalopoda; order Sepiida; family Sepiidae; genus Acanthosepion; species Acanthosepion pharaonis. The sequence goes on from CAHIKZ030005106.1 coordinate 1,504,130, forward strand.
AAACAAACAAAAATCCTTATATGCAATTATGCTGTTTTAATGTTAATATAATGTCAACGTCGGACGTTTTGGTCTAATAAACCATCCTCAGGACATATTCATAAAATATAATTAACATTATCAATTCAACATGAAAAAGACGATGGACATAAGAACAAGACTTATCCAAACAGATAACTGAAAGTTTTTTAAATGTTTTTTTCATTTTTCATTTTTCATTTTTCATTCAAAATACTCAAATTTTAGCAATACGTTTTTTCACAGCGTCGCCCACGTGACGACAACGTGACCATGTTTAAACGGAACGCTGATCTTATATATAAGTATTTTTGTTTGTTTTTCCGTATATTTTTCTTCATATATATATATATATATATATATATATATATATATATTCATAATATTATGGGTCAATATATATATATATATATATATATATATATATATATATATATATATATAAATTTCCAAGAGGCTGAAACACTAATATCACATGGTTATAATTTATTACATTGAAATCATAATCACGATCCAATTCATCAGACCTACAAATTCAAAAAGCTACATATATATAAAAAATCTCCTCTCTATATATATAAACTATATATTTTTTTAATATATATATATATATATATATATATATATATATATATATATATATATATATATATATATATATATATAAGTTTTATATATATATATAAATATATGTTAAAGCTATATATATATATATATATATATAGATAGATAGATAGATAGATAGATAGATAGATGTGTATGTATGCATGTGAGTGTGTGTGTATACACAGAACGAGGCAATAATGGACATACCCATAGAAAGTCGATTTTTGCATTTTTACCACAATAACTGAGTAATAGAATTCATTTATTAATACAGGAAATAAACCCAGGTGTGCATATGTAGATACAGAAGTTAAAATTATTATTTTGCTGGGTACCTTTTGCTTTAATAACGACCTTAATTCTTTGTGGCATGCTATAGATTTGTTTATTAAGTCAACGTCCTTCGCCAGATTTTTTTTCCAGTAATTCTTTAATCCGCGAAAAAACTCATCTTCTGTGTTGACCTTCCTATTACGGACACGATTGTCCATTATCACCCAAAGTTTTTCAGTTGGGTTAAGGTCAGAAGACTGATTAATACCCAATATTAATAAATGAATTCTATTACTTACTTGTTATAGTTAAAATGCAAAAATCGAATTTCTGTGCGTGCAGCCATTTTTAAATGTGCTTTATATAGGAGGCACGGTGGAGTAATGGATAGTGGCTCGGATTGTGTAATCAGAGGGCCGAGTTCGAATTCCAGTCGAATCCATTACATCCACGTACGTAGGTATGAATCCTCTTCTTCTCCCCCAGTCATGGGTAAATAGGAGAACAGACCGGATTCTATAACCTTGGATGGCAACTAGTCTACCGCAGAAAGACTACGGGAAAATATGCCTCGTCAGTCATGTATCGAAAGATACATGATCGCTTACGCGTGTATCACGTATGGCACATAACTGACTGCATATATATATATATATATATATATATATATATATATATATATATGTATATATATATGAAGAAATTTACTTTTAAGGTGTGCTATATTTATGAGATAAAGTACTCAATATCAGAGAGAGAGAGAGAGAGCGTGTGTAAATATAAAAGTGAACATTGAAGTCAATACTTAGAGGCGACAGGCTGTTTCATGCTAGACGCAATCGTAAGGTGGCCTGACGATTGCGTCTAGTATGAAACAACTTGTCACCTCTAATTGTTGACTACAATGTTCACTTTTATATATACAAGAGAGAGAGAGAGAGAGAGAGAGAGAGAGAGAGAGTTAGTTGCTAGAATTTAAGATTTATAAAATCTAACCATATCTATCTATCTTGGCCCTTCCACATTTCATTTTCTGAAAAACACAGAGAGAGCTAGCTAGAGAGATAGGCACGAATTAAAAGGAAGTATTCAGCATCCATTGACCGAATAGCCATCAGTATTTTCGGATGAAATTTCTTAAATATTTCTCTGAAAAGAATTTCCCAGATAAATAGGTTTCTCAAGGCCAAAATCTGTTATCATTCTAGAATTCAGCTGTTGAAATTTAAGTAGACTCTCGACTTCGTTTCTGTGTAGAGATTTTCCAAGCGTAGCTCAGATATGGCACAAGGTCGCAACTATGGGTCATCCTGATAGAATCGAACACCCATATTCAGTCGTAATATTTCTAGCAAGAAAAGCTTTCAAGCCATTACACCACCCCGAGGTGGCTGACTTCGTTTCTGTGTTTGCCTGTCTTCTAGAGCCACCGACCCTCTCTTTTGCCTGTACAAGTACATTTGTGTTTGTTCAACACCCACAAAGCCTACCTGCCACTATAATGAGCGAGCTTTATTCATAGTTTATGGGAAAGGGCACATCATCTGGCTTGATCAACGCTTTGAACAAGGCGTGTTCGAGCCTCGGTCACGATCTCCTAACTACCCACTTTAAATTCACAGGGTTTGTGGTATAATTTTCAGTCACCGCCCAAAGGTACAATACGAGAGCATCAAGAAATAACTCTTCTGACCAGTCGACCATGTTGAAATTCAAATCCGGGTCACATGGTTGGTAATCGAACATTCTGACTACTCGCTCATGCGCTCACATATGTATACGGTTGTACAAGCATGAAGTCACAAGTCAATTTTATGAAAAGCTACAGATAGATAGATATGAACAGAGATAGATAGATATGGACAGAATAAGATAGATAGATAGATAGATAGATAGATAGATAGATAGATATGAACAGAGTGAGATAGATAGATAGATAGATAGATAGGTAGATAGATAGATATGAACAGAGTGAGATAGATAGATAGATAGATAGATAGATAGATAGATAGATAGATAGATAGATAGACCAAGTGAGATAGATAGATAGATATGTACAGAGTAAGAGAGATAGATATGAACAGAGTGAGATAGATAGATATGTACAGAGTGAGAGAGATAGATATGGACAGAGATAGATAGATATGAAGAGAGAGAGAGATAGATAGGTAGATAGATAGATAGATAGATAGATAGATAGATAGATAGATATGAACAGTGTGAGATAGATATGAAGAGAGTGAGATAGATAGATAAATATGGACAGAGTAAGATAGATAGATATGAAGAGAGTGAGATAGATAGATAGATAGATAGATAGATATGAAGAGAATGAGATACATAGATAGATAGATAGATAGATAGATAGATAGAAGATAGATAGATAGAAAGATAGATAGATAGATAGATAGATAGATATGAACAGTGTGAGATAGATATGAAGAGAGTGAGATAGATAGATATGGACAGAGTAAGATAGATAGATATGATAGATAGATAGATAGATAGATAGATAGATAGATAGATAGATATGAAAATAGGTAGATTTTATCTCAATTACATATTAATTAAAAATATATTTAAAAAAAGAAACTTATTGGAAACCCATGTAGTGTGAAAAAATAAATATTGACGTCTTTATTTGAAAACAAAAAGACAATTAATCGTAATGTTTAAAATAAATGGAATAGATTTCTTATTTCAATTTCAGATTTATCATGGAATTGATTAACGTTGCTCAAAGACAACGATGTCAGATATTTACACTCTATTTTCCTTCAAGGTAATTGGCACTCCATCGATTGTATGATGCCACAGAACAATTCTAACGAGAAAGATTACATCTGTGATATATTACGCCAAATAAGCTGCTGATTAAAAATAGATAGATAGATAGATAGATAGATAGATAGATAGATAGATATGAAATCACACACACACACACATTTATATATATATATATATATATATATATATATATATATATATATATAGATAGATAGATAGATAGATAGATATGAAATCACATAGATAGATAGATAGATAGATAGATAGATAGATAGATAGATAGATAGATATGAACAGAATTTGATAAAAAGATAGATATGAACAGATTGAGATAGGTAGATATATAGATAGATATGAAGAGAGTGAGATAGATACATAGGTATAAAGAGAGTGAGATAGATAGATAGATAGATAGATAGATAGATAGATATTAACAGAGTGTAATAGAAATAGATATGAACAAAATGAGATAGATTGATACTAACAGAGTGAAATATATAGAAATAGACAGATATGAAGAAAATGAGATAGAGAGATGATTAGATAGATAGATAGATAGATAGATAGATAGATAGATAGATAGATAGTAATTGGCACTCCATCGATTATATAATGCCACAGAACAATTCTAACATGAAAGATTACATCTCGTCTATGTTACGCCTAAGAAGCTTCTTATTTAAAATGGTAAGTATAACGTATGTCTCATATGTCGATTTTCGTTGGGATATTTCCAGTATGGATTTAGTACACTCTTGGATTAAAAATAGATTGTTTTATTTATTCTGAGGGGAATTTTTTTCTTGAAGAGGTGATTAAGTTAAATGCCTATGTGTTTTTCATAAACGTCCGTGTCAGAACGGAGTTGTATAATCCGTAAAAATTGGTAAAGAATTATTAATATTTTACCTTCATATGATATCATCTGTTCAAATTTACATAAACTCTCAGGAATAAAAGACTTGAGGTCTGTTTTCTACGAACAGACATTATTGTTCGACACCCAACCAAATTTAAAGTTTTAAGGCACAAGAACGCGAAATCCATAACGGTCAGAACGTATTTGCACAGGAAGATTCCAAGAACTGCATGAAACTGCAAGTTGTGCTATCGATGTTGGTTATTATCTATATTCCCTAAACTTCAAATATACAAATCAACCATTCGCCCCTGTATGGGGTATTCCTGCCATATATGGTCTGGTGCACCGTCTGTTTACCTCGGAGTTCTTGACAAGATCCAGAGGCGAATATGTAATATAATTGGCCCTGATCTGGCATCTCGTCTACAGTCACTCTCTCATAGACGCGGCGTCGCCTCTCTCTGTCTTTTCTACAAATACTTTCATGGTAATTGCTCCAATGAGCTGCTTTCACTGGTTCCCAGACTCCTTGAATTCAAGCGCCCTACGAGGCTGGTATCCCGCTCTCACCCTTACACTGTAGAAACTTTTAAATGTAGCCGTCTCTTCTACTCCAATAGCTTCATACTTCGCACCTCTCGAATGTGGAACACCCTTCCCAATTACTGTTTCCCTGAGAGCTATAATCTCCAACTATTCAAATGTAATGTCAATCGACATCTCCAGTTGCCTTGATCTACCCACTATCCTTCTCATCCTTTCTTCTATCACTCCTATCTGCTCTCGCTCCAAATCTTCTGCAACCCCCTGCATCCTAGTGGCTTCCCGCCTTGCTCAGAGCGTAATGCTTAAATAAACAAAAAAAAACAAAAACAAAAAAAACCCAAATGTCTGTGTGTGTGTGTGTCTGTGTTTTAGGTAGCAATCCTTCTTTCATGCACATTTCATTGAATACGACAGACAAGGTGCTTTTATTTAGTTTTTTTTTACAATTTCTCATACGATCTAATAATTTCTTTTCGGATGATAAATTATATAAAAAAACTATCCTAATATTCTTTTTATTATACATTTAGCCATTTTTAAGGATTAAATATTTTAACTGTTAAATAAGAAATAGTTTGTTTTATGTATGTCTTATAAAATGTTTTCATTTTTCAAAACACGGTCAAGATATTGTGTCCATGTTCTTATTTAACAGTTAAAATATTTAATCATTGAAAATGGCTAAATGTATAGCCGAAAGCGCTCGGATAAAATGAACAGTTTTATATAATTTATCTTCCGAAAAGAAAAAAGAATTATTAGATCGCATGAGAAATTGT
>CAHIKZ030005106.1:1515000-1530000 GCA_903632075.3 Acanthosepion pharaonis
TTTCATCAGTAGTAAAACAAGTGTAATGACGGAGAAAAACGACGCGTCGTACTGGCTTGTTTTCGGCAAGGAAGACTGAAACGGTTGTAGGTTTTGCCTTTATTGATATGTATTCTTCTGAATTGTAATTTACGACGCTACACGCACATACACGCACACACACACACAAGCACACACACACACATATATATATATATTAAGTACATTTTTATGTTTATATGTTCTATTTGTAGATACAAATATTTAAGTAAATGCTCCGTTTATAATAAACAGTATTAAGGAACTTCACCGGCCTGAACGTCCGAGAAATTTTCATAGAAAATATGCGTCCTCCGATAGGAATCGAACCTGTATGTTTGCAAACCGAAACGCTCCTCTATGGCTCAATCGGTAAAGCATGTCAGGCTATATAACGGTTCCGTATAGGATACAGGTTTGATCCCTGTCCGAGGACGCATGTTTTCTATGAAGATTTCTTGGACATTCAGGCCGGTAAATGTCATTAATACTGTTTATCATAAACATAGCATTTACTCAAATATTTGTAGCTATGAAAAGAATGTGTAGACATAAAAAAATTTCTTAAAATAATTGTCAGACCTTGTCCATTTCATTATATATATATATATATATATATATATATATATATATATATATATATATATATGTTATAAAGAAGAATATTTCCCCACAAGTTTGGTCTCGGATGTCGGACGAAAGACATACAAATACTCCTATTTCAAGTGGAGTAGCAGGAGTGATAGTAGCAGCTGTAGCCTTTGCTGAAAATAGTGATTGAAGTCTAAATATTGCCTCTCCTAGTTTCTGTTCTATAATTGCCAGGGGTGGTAGTATCTGTTTGGGACTCAACTATGGGCAAATAGTTAACCCCCAAACTGGAGAAAAAACACTATGAAAGTGTAAAGATAGGTGTTAATACCAGCAATAAATTTTTGAGCAAAAATTATTACCAGACATATATTTTTAAAGAAAATAAAGACATTAACAGCAATATTGTCGAGAAAAATATTATCTGCGATAAATTTCTGAAGGAAAAAATATTAGCAGGTATATATTTTTGCAAATAATCATTACCAGCAATACATTTTTCAAGAAAAGTAATGTTGCCAGTAATTTATTTTTGAAAATAAAATATTACCAGAAATGCATTTTTGGCGAAAAAATATTAGCAACAATAAAAACCTTGTTGGTATTAAGTAACCGATTGAGGTTGATATACCGTAAAAGAAAACAAACCAAACCAATATATACTGAGATAGATAGATAGATAGATAGATAGATAGATAGATAGATAGATAAAAAATATTATCAGCAATAAAATCTTGTCGGTATTAAATAACCTATTGAATTGTATATGTCGTAAAACAAAACAAACCAAACTAATATATACTGAGATAGATAGATAGATAGATAGATAGATAGATAGATAGATAGATAGAAAGAAAGAAAGAAAAAAATGAACACAGATGGAAACAGAATGAGATAGATAGATAGATAGATAGATAGATAGATAGATAGATAGATAGATAGATAAAAAATATTATCAGCAATAAAATCTTGTCGGTATTAAATAACCCATTGAGGTTATATGTCGTAAAACAAAACAAACCAAACTAATATATACTGAGATAGATAGATAGATAGATAGATAGATAGATAGATAGATAGATAGAAAGAAAGAAAGAAAATGAACACAGATAGAAACAGAATGAGATAGATAGATAGATAGATAGATAGATAGATAGATAGATAGATAGATTGATAGATAGATAGATAAAAAATATTATCAGCAATAAAATCTTGTCGGTATTAAATAACCCATTGAGGTTTATATGTCGTAAAACAAAACAAACCAAACTAATATATACTGAGATAGATAGATAGATAGATAGATAGATAGATAGATAGATAGAAAATGAACACAGATAGAAACAGAATGAGATAGATAGATAGATAGATAGATAGATAGATAGATAGATAGATAGATAGATAGATAAAAATATCACCAGCAATAAAAATCTTGTCTGTACTGAATAACCCAATGCCGTAAAAAAATAAAATAAATAAAATCGGACATTATTTTCCGAACCGCCTAATACCAGGAAAGATAAGACAGTTTGGAATATCTGTTTATAATCCTGAAGTGATACCCAGAGAAATGGTTACTTCAACTAATCTGTCATAAATGTGGGTGGGAGAGAAGATCCCTGACTCTTTATGAATCACAAATGAATGTATCAGTCATTTCTTTATGCCTACACCAATATTAGCACTGCATACCAATCTTTCACTCCAAGTTTATCCCCCTCTCGTAATAAGCATTTGTGGCTATCTCTAATCTGATGTAATGATTATGGTCCATATTGGCCTTCCATAATGACCTCCTTGCTTCACTCACTCAGCGGTTGACAGAGAGACAGCTAACAGCTGAATGTCAAATTCTTTCGCCCCAGGAAGCTTTCGAGTAGCTCTGTGAGAATGGAAATTCTGAACAAGACAATGACTCGGGATTAAGACCGCTGTGTGCAAATCGGTTCTGTGGACGGCTGTCTCAATGCTGCAAAGCCTTACAGATGTTTTGAAGCTAAATCGACGTGCGTGCGCACCGTCGAGCTACTGTCTGTTTGTCGCTATTGATCCGGTATCTAACGGAAGAGGCTTGCAGGGGGGTGGACCGTGAGTGAAAATCCTTGGCATTCAGGAACACTTCTATTAAATCATTTTGCTGAAAGTGATCTTTTTTTTTTATTTTTAATCCCAAGTAAGGCAAGAAAGCCAATAAGATGCAAGGGGTTACTGAGTGTGAAAGAATATGAGAAAAAGAAAAATATTATTAAGAAAATAAAACAATAAAAAAAAAACAGAAAAAAAAGACAGAAGATTGCATTTGAGACTGGATTTACATTTTTAAAGATCAAAGTTGACTGGAATACTAGAAGCTGTAAGAGAGTTCCCAAAACCAGAAATGTGAGAGAAGACACTGTTTGCATAGAATTTACGGTTACGTCTAACAATTTCAACTTTCAAAAGATGAAACCTTCACGCAAATCTAGTTCTTTAAATTCGTTAAATTTCGGTACCAAATATGAAAGTTCATCAGAACAATTAGCAGGACAATATTTAAAGAAAAGAGGACGTACGCTACGGTCGTGAGAAAATGGCTGATTCGAAGTGCCAGATGAAAACCAATGGTATTGCAGATTATTTCTATTTTATCAAGAATCTTTTAGTCCGCTAATATCGACATTTGTAGCCCGGAAATTTTACCGTGGTAGTCAATGAAAAACAATTTTGACCATAAGAATTATCTGCTCTTAGACCCTTCGGTATTAAATGAGATACGGAAAAGTAATACATAATTCTGGCTGACACAAGGACACAGCTGTGAGCACACTGTGTGTATCGAGCAGATTACACTCCAATAATTGCGTGATAGCCGAGTTCATTAATCATAAACTCTTAGAGAGGTGCCCTTATATATAACATGTATGTATGTGTGTTCTATAGACTCTAGTCTAGTATAGGATCACAACCTTGCCACCTTAGGTGTTGCGGCTGTTGGTTACTATAAAAAGTGGATCGGGTTGCTAACTATGTGCTCAACCTGTTTTGAATATAGTGTGTTGGTTCTCTTAGACTGGTCGCTATCCAAGGCTAGCGATCCTAGGTTAGCCAGCTATTGATCTCTAATAAGGAAGACAAAAGGTGAATTTATACCTTTTGAAGGGTAACTGTAAGAACAAACGCAGCGGGCTCTACTGGAATTTGAACTCGGCTCGACAATCCTGGACGATAAGCGCTACACTATGCGCAGTTCCATATACATATGCCTCCCAGAAATACCGATCATATATAAGGACATTAACTAGACGAATACGCCATTGCCACTTGCCTAAGTTTACTAGCAGCTCACGGGTGGCAGTTTTAAAATGTGGAACGCATTTTTTCTGCAACCTCTAGCTAATGTCATACCCTTATGTCGCAGGCATTTTCGGTAGGTATATATGGGGGGTATTTCTATAAGGTCCATGTTTGTCGAGTACGTGTTATACATGACAAATATGTCTCAGTACAAGACAATATACACGATGTCTGAAAAAAAGTGATATCATTTTAAAAGCTATTATCTTGAAAACTACTAAGTCTAGCTCAATGAAATTGAACAGTTTATAGGTTGAACGTCATAAGTTTATTATGGGACCAATTTCAGAAGTATTCAATATATGCACCGCCTGTGACACGGCACACGTCAAATTGGTAGTTAAGCTCTTGCCAAACACGTTCTAGCATGTCTCCGGTAGCATTATCCAATGCGGAAGTGATTCTATGCTAGCAGGAAGAAGGTAACATAGACTGGACCCTTCACATATCCACATTTGAAGTAATCACACCGGGACAGGTCTGGTGACAGTGACGGCCATTTCTTCAGAAAACTGTCTTCATCTCCATCACACCCGATCCATCTCTATTGCAGATTCTCATTGCGATAAGCACGTAATCTCCTTTTCCATTAAATACAAAATCTTGATCTGTTTCTATCCATTCTTTGAAAATTTGAGGTTATTTCAACAAGAATCGCCAAACGTATTGGCTTGCAAAATGATGTATTTTCGGGGGGGGGACTCTGTATATGGGAACGCAGTAAATTTCGAACATTTTACCCGGAAGTCAGGGTTCACGAGACGAGGACATTAACATTTTATTATGACCATTTCACTCGAAGCAAGAAGATAATGCCACTTAGAGTGAAAGAGAGTGTGAAAACTTTAGAATGACAATAAAAGAACAGGTTTCAAGAAGACAGATGATGGCGATTGGCGTTGCATTTAAATTTCTGTAGATCATAAATGGAAGGGAAGTAAGAAAAAAAATGAAGTAAAACCTGGCAGGCGAAAATGGCGAGAAGATATTATATTAGAAAAGAAATGACAGTTACAACTACTTTAATTCTATATCTGTCTATATCTGTGAGATACGGTATTATGATTACTTGCATTATTCACATTATTCGGACTCTTTTTCTCATCTTCATTCACATAGTCACAATGTTTCGGGTGTTGTACGCTCCGGCCTTCTTTAGGTGATTGGAATTCAACCTAATTCAACTATGAGTCCTTGTTGCCAATCACGTAGTAAGCTAGACAGATAGAAGCCTCATCAGAGCTGTATGAGAGTAACTGAAGTTGTGATGCCAGGTCAGGATCGATATTTTTACAAACCCTTTGGATTTTGTCGTTAGTCTCAAAATATATAGCAGCATATACATGGCAGCATTATTCATATGATTATTACTCGGCAATAATTAATAATAAACTAGAGAAATAAATCTGAAAACAAGATATCCATTGAAAATAGTTTAGTCTGGCTCAAGGACAACGTTGCCAGGTACACGTCAAAATTGAACTAGCTCTGTTATATTTATTGTGGGTTAAAAGTATTTTCGTCATTGACAGACCGCCATTCCAAAGATATACATATACACAGCTAAGTGTTATATATGTCTCCGCTGAATTATTAATATTTTTAGCCATTTAGTGTTTGATCTGAAGATTTACTAGTCTAATGTTTTGAAAGATGACGAAATACATATGCAGAGTTAGGATGAAAGAAGCTTTATTTTGAAAAGATTGAAACAAACTGCAATATTTAAATGAAATTTCCGGAATTTTGAAAACGCAAATTACTCGAAACTCGCGTGTTTGAAGTAGTAAAAGAAGTCGCAAGGCGGATTTGACAGTTAAAATGAAATATTTAATCACTTCAGAGCTTAAGAGCGGTAAGACGAAAATGAAAGTTCCAGAAATGACCGGCATCCGATTCGTTGTTTGTTGCAGATACTGGACCTTGCAAAAGATGCACAAAAAAGTCCTATTTTCTCAAGATTTTTCAAAAAAAAAAATAAAATAAAATTAGGGGTTCTGGCGACGAAGAAAAAGCACAAAATGTCGACTTCTATATCAAATGTCAAAAAAATAAGATCCCAATTATTGTGCGGGCTTTAAAAGTCATCAGTAAGTAAAATTGAATAAAATGGACGAAGAGAATACGTGAAGTTCGACTCTTTAGCTATCTTTTCAACGTTCTGCTCTCCACGGAACATATTGATAGAGCAAAACCTAGGTAGCTACTGGCTGGAAACACACACACACACACACACACACACACACACGTAATAAATATATATATATATATATATATATATATATAGACACAGACACACTATATATATATATATATATATATATGCATAATTCATCAAAAACGACAATGTACGACGCTTAAGGATTTTATTTAATTTTCTCGAGTTCGCACAAAAAGCTTTCTTTTTTGGGACACAGAAATACTTCCTGCATAATGGTAAAATATCAGTGGCAATGGTATCGTTACTTAGCTATGTGGGAAGTATTTCTGGGATGTATGCGTGGGATGTATTTCTACCGCACTTTTTCTTATGAACTGGAGACTCCTTAATTGATAAAAATAATCAATATTTTTCGATTCTGACGAATGTACACCCTTGTGCATACTAATTGAAACAACAACTGTAGGTTTTTTCTTTCACCATATGGTCAATTTTAGACCAACTGGAATGACAGGGCCTAATCGATTTCTATTTTTTCACGCCCAGAAAGTATTGTCTCGACTGTCGATTAGTTGTCCTACGGCCTTTGTCTGCGATCGACGTTACTGCAAGGAAACATTTGAAAATTGTAAACGCTGCACAAACATACTGGCAAGCCTTACCAGTGAGCAAATCAAACTACTATGAATTGGCCCGGAAACTCTCCTTATGTTAATCCATTCGAGAATCTGTGATCAATCTGCATGGAACGACTTCGTGGAATGGACATACGAAGTACTAACATATGCACTGGGTCATGTTTCATTGGGAAAATACGAAAAAAAAGTAAATAACGGAATTATTCGTTTTGTTTCAATTAATGTGCACAAGAGTGTAACCGCTTGAAGAACATCGTTACAAATTTATTACGCTTCTTTGGAGTTACGTCCGTCGCAGATAATGACCGTAGGACAACTAATAGACAGTCGAGACAATAATGTTTAGGCGTGATGCAATCACGGACACCATTCACTTATTTTTTATTTATATTTTACTAGAGTACTCGTCAATTTTGTTAGTGACTCGTCACTCCAAGCTAAAAGTTATAAAATACATGAATAATATAAGATTTTTTTTCTCATATTTAGGATTTTCAAACATTAAAAAAAAAATTAGTTAAGTATTATACCTGAAATGGTTTACAAAGTTTACCTAAATTTCATTTTAAAGTTTATTTCCGCTTTTGTTAAGCCCGCTTCAGACTAGTGGCAAAATTTAAGGATTCTTCGCATTCTTGCGATACAATCAAACGGCATTTTCTTTAACCAAAAAAAAACATCAAGGCCGGATGTAATATACGCAAGTCAGTTTTCATCAATATCGACTCTGCAACGACTCCATGTAAATGGAGAAACATCATATCCTCGTATATTTAATATTAGTTTACGATGATGAAAGGTGATGGAAAAAATTAGTGGCTGATGGCTTTAAGAAAATTCGATTAGTTCTAAAAGTCGGTAAACATTCATCTATGGAATGATGTAAGTCCGGGAAAGTAAGCGAAAGGACATCAATAGGAAACATAAAGCTTTTAACGCGGTGTAAACTCGTCAAAAAGACAGACACTGCTATGGACCAGTTGTTAGCAAGTGGTTATGAATCGCTGTACAAAGCTACATTTAGTAAATATGAAATGCACACACACACGCACACACACAGAAACACACAGACACACGCAAACAAACAAATGCATGCTTATATACATATAAATTTCTAAAGAATTAAGAGATTTTATTTATATTACCTCAAAAGCTATATATAGGGGATACCCGCATTTAAGTAGACGTTCCGTTTATTTTCAACAGTATTTTGTTTTGTTGGTCGGCCTGAACATTCGAGAAATCTTATTAAAGAAAAATATCTACCATTCCACTTTGTAGATAAAACCGTCGTTTGAGACGACCTACGTTGACCACTCAGACATCAAGCAATGATCTATTTGATTCTAGTGCCCACTTGACTCGTTCAGATTGCTTCCAAAGTTAAAGTGTTCTTGTTTTCAGCCTCAGTACCCCCTTGCATCTTAGTAGATTTTATAACCTTCCTGATAATTGTACATCTTCCTCTCTACTAATCTCTCTTTCCTAAACTTATTCACTGCTCTCGTGATGGTTCTTGAATGGACTTTGAAGATGGAAATCAGAGAATGAATGTTGACTGAAGGCCTAAAGGATCTCTTTCCTCTAACCATTGCTCAGTTGGGAAGATATAGTCTAGCTAAAAACAAAATTATTAGAACCTGTTCACTTTCTAATTGAATAACACAATGGTCCTTACGACACATAGTGTCAAGATGGCTAAACGTCTCATCAGAAAACCTGGGAAAAAAGAAAGTTAGTTTGATGTTTTTTTTTTTAGATATTAAACATTTTGTGGCATGGACTATTATCCCATGTTGTTACAAAGGTTTGTACACCCGGCACACACACACCCACACCCACACCACACACACACACACACACATATATATATATATATATATATATATATATATATATTCAGGGTGTCCATAAAGTTCGTGTGCACTTTAAAAACTTTATAAAATTAAAGTACACACAAACCTTATGGACACAATGTATATATATATATATATATATATATATATATATATATATATATATATATATATATATATGTGTGTGTGTTTCTGTGTGTGTGCGCACGCACGCACACACACACAGACACACACACACATATATATATATATATATATATATATATATATATATATATATATATAAAGGGTGCCCATAGAGTACCTGTGCACTTTCAAAAATTTATAACTTTAAAGTGCACACGAAACACCCTGTATATATATATATATATATATATATATGTGTGTGTGTGTGCAAAGACACACACATACGCGCATACATACACACAAACTCACACACACGTATATATATATATATATATATATATATATATAATATTTTTTACACCAGGAAGGTGATAAAATCTACTACGATAAAAGGATTTTGAGAGGGTGAAAAACACAAGGGGCAATAAGAGAACAGGATGCAAGAATGCAGATGATGAAGATTAATGTTGCATTTAAATTTTTGAAGATTGCATTTGAGAGGAAAACAGAAAGACATGGGAAACTACCACAAGCGACACGTGCAGGGGAAGAAGTTGTTAGAACAGGACTTACGATTTCACCTAGCGCACTTTCAACATTGAAATTCTGAAACCCAACCACTAATCTAATACCGCATTTACATTCGTTAAGTTAAAGTTCGACAGAGGTAAACTCATAAAAATATAAAGCTGAAAGTATTTGTTGGCAAGGCACACATAAGCTACATTTCGGCGCTGAGAAAGTGACTAAAGCCGAGTTATCGTGTTAGGACCAATAACTTTAAAGGTTCTTTGGATTTTTCCAAGAAGCTTTTGATATATAGCAGAAGCATCAGATCAAATATGGCAGAAATAATCCATTTATGGATGAATAGTGGACATAAGTGTTTAAAATAGATTCTAGCGTGGAAAAACTGCCTCTAAGGACATACTGAACTGCCTTCTAGTGGAACATGTCTAGAAATTGCTTCAATATAATCGTGGCAGTTATATTGAATCAATTTCTTATCAGTAGAAAACGTCAGACTAAAAAGTGTAATCAGCTGTTTTTCTGGAGGTTAGCATTAGCCATGCAGATAGAAGATATAAAAAAGTTACTTAAGGATGACTAAAAGATAGCAGTTTCTTTTTAAATGCGTAAAAATTAATAATTAATTTCTTGACCTGTTTAACAACAGAATGAAGGTCATTTCCAGGATTAGCTGCCAATTTGAACTAATCGAACTTAAGGAAGTAGTAATTAGTGTCATAAGCATAGATGCCGAGTTGGAACAAAATTAGGGAAGAAAATATTGTGTTGTTCGGAAAAAATTCTCGATTTTAGAATATGTAGGAACCTCAACCAGTTCGGGATACCTAAGGTTTAAAATGATTTTTTATAAATGAAAAAAGCTTTTATTTTAGCTTTCATTGAAAACTAAAGGATTAAATTTACTATTTCCTGTAAGCAAAATACTCTGGTGTATTTCAAACAGACATTATATTGATTGGGATCGATGTTTAAAAATCTTTTTTTCTAAAATAGCTGATTCGCGTCATTTTTAGTCGTCTTTCAGTGCAATGTAGTTCTCTTTAGTAAAACATTTTCCAAAAATAAAATATACTGATCTGAATCTTTATTTGAGGAATAGTAGCTGATTTAATGTATAATCAATTTGATTTAAAAAAAAAAAAGAAAGAAATTATTTACTTTAACATTTAAATAACAAAGAAATGTATTCCCAAAACAAAACCCGAGCTGTATTTTTAACAGACAGTGTAATGTTTTACATCACTGACGTGACCTTGACAGGTGATGTTATAATGTTTGTTGTTCTACGGAGACTTTATCTGTAAAACATAATTGAGGAACATGACGTAAGCGCCTTTTAAAAATATTTTTAAGTACTCAGTAACCTTAAAAATATTGCAAAATATTCTTCGTAATCTAATTTTAGGAATTTTGACTTTAAATTTTCTATTGTCATTGCTCTTATTTTCGGGTAATGTCGTATATGGTCGATCATAATTTTAAAAAATAGGCATGTTACATAATATTTTATATGTATAAAATTTAAAAAAAAATATATTATTAGGTTGGTGCAAAAATAGGTTGGTGACATAATAAAGTCGTTTTTTGATGTATTTTTTAACGTCAAAAAACGACATTATTACGTCATTATTTTTGCACCAACCTAATAATCTTTGTGCAAAAGCTTTTCAATTTTTGATTAGTAGATGTATTTTTTCACTTAACAATATCACCTAACCAGATGAAAGTAATGCAAAAATTTTTTTAATTTTAATATTATAGTGTTTTATAAATAAAATTTAAAAAAAATGAAGAACAATTCTTGTAAAAATTCATTATTCAACGATTTATTCTTAAGACAATAGTGTCTTTAATAAATCTTATATATAAAAGCATTTAAAAGCTTTTCTAATTAAATAATGTCATAGTTTTATTGCATTTTTTATTTTACGATTCGGAGCAGATCTTCGGGAAATAAATAGTAGCTTAAAAAATCGATGATTTACATTCTCCAAGGAATCCTAGCATTAAATAATAAATAATTTTCGTATTAAAACTTAATTTTTTCTTTTTATCTTTACTAATTCCTGTTCTGCTATCCACTTGCACTTGCTTCTTCTGCTTCTTCTATATTAGGTGTCCCTTCGGAATTTTGAAAAATCATGGCTCTCCACTATTTCCTATTTTTTGTAGCTCTGAGTAAATTTTGTCTTTTTTGTTATCCCTACTCAACGCTGCTCTGCCATCCATTTACACAAGCTCATTCACTTTCTTCTATGTGATTGTCCATTCAGGACGTTGGCAATCATGGCTCTCCACAATTTCCTGTCCTTTGTAGCTCTTAGTAATTTTGTCTATTTCTTATCTTTACTAAACCCTAAGCTGCTATCCATTTACACATGCTTAATCTTCTTCTTTTATGTTCTCTGTCCCTGAAGGCGTAGGTGATCATTGCTCTCCTAAATGTTATGTCGTTTGTAGCTCTTAATAAATGTTGTCTTTTTGTTAGTTATTCTAAACTCTGTTCCGCAATCCGTTTCCTCAATCACAGTCTCCAATCATTGCATCCTGGTAAGTCAAGTAGTTATAAAAAGAACGGGATCGCCGGTCCACAATTAGAACTTACATTTCCATCTAAGTTGGTTGTCGATGTTAGCTTGGAATTTCTCCCAGAAATATCTGAAGATTTTACGAAGGAATAATACAATTCGAAAGAAAAATATTAGAAAGTTTCAACACCGGAAAGAAGCTGGAAGCAGTTGCTAGTATCAAGTATATACCAAGCCGCAAGGCTGAGATTTTCAATTGATACAATTTACTTGTATTGTAATGGAAATAATGGTTTTCAGCTCTATAACGAAGACTGTCCTCAGGCTCATCAATAAACGAAATTTTATTAGCAGCGCTGTAGGATATATATTTTATCATGGTCAGCAACACGTGGTAAGAATTACAACTACTGTCTCGTAAGTACTGTTAATATCAATTTGATGTCATTTTAAGTTGTTTAGTATATGTCTATATTTCTGAGATGAGGTATTATGTACACTATTTACCTTATTCGGAATATTGTCCTCATCTTTGTCGCCATATTTATTACAACGTGCCATGTGTCCTCAAGGATAAAGGCGTTTTCTAGATACAGTGACAGGACCTAAAGTGTGTGAGTTCAATACCTGGTTAAGGTGATGGAGAACGTGGAGAGGGGGATTAACAGGAGATAACTGATAACTGACATCCATTAGACATGGCACGTGGATCTAGAACACTCTACCCCAGTGAGCGAAATAAAGGGTTCAGTTCGACATTACAAACACCTGAAGAAGGCCGGAGCGTACAACGGCCGAAACTTTGTGATAAATCTGGCGACAAAGATGAGGACAATAGTCCGATTAACTTATTTAATTTAATGATATATGACAATATAAGCTTCATAGAACAAAAATTAATATAAGAGAGACATGAGTCCTGTTTATATGAGAATCAAAAAGGTAGATAATCTTGATTACACTCGAATCAAAACGGAGGCATAAGTCCAATTAACATTGGTCACAAATATAGCAGACATATATTCTGTTTATATTGGAGTAAAAATTGTAGTCATATCCGGTTTACACTAGAATAAAAACGGTAGACATAGGTTCGATTAACCTTACTTAGTAGTAGGTAATAAAAGGTATACAAGAGTTTAGCTTATACTAGAAGCAAAAAATAGACAAAATATCCGACTTACATTCAATGCGAGCAGGTTACCATATGTTCAATTTACACTAATATCAAAAAGGTATTAATTGGTTAGGTTTTATAACTGAATCTACAAGTGTTTGTCAGGATAAAAAGTCTAGTTTTTGGAGGGTCATCCTCTATAGAATATTGGAATAGATTTCTCATCAACATACATAATCTACACTGTCGGACATCTTGCAGCTAGTTTAATCAATAAGAAGGAAAGACTGGATCGCAATACACAGTATATCGACCATAGTGCTAATTGGGCAACTTATGCAGAGTGTAGAAAACAAAAATCACGTGCTTAGCAAGTCAGTTGTTTGAGTAATAATCTGTTCGGAAACACCGATGTTGCTAGCCCCTTTAATACAGGAAATATTCAACATTCATAGATGGACAGAAAGAAAATTTAGTTTGAGCGAGAGAGGGAAACAGCGATCCGTGTAAATGGTTACAAGAACAGGGGATGAGGAAATGTTGCCGACTAGTTGTCAGTGATGGAGAAGATATAGAGGGAGAAACTCACCTATATCAATATATAGCAGACCTATGCGCAAAAACTTAGAAAAAACAATGGAGAGACTCCTTCTCTTTTTTTTTACCAGGTAATCTTGCTAGTTGCCGATTCATCAATTCACGGGGCAAGGGGAGAGAATAGCCACATCCTGCTTTTTTTTTTTTAAATTTCCCACGGAAAACTTTGCGTACCCTCTCCCTAATCTATCGTTATTTCTGTGGCTTGTGTTCTGACGATCTACATTCCTTAGTCCTACCAGCCCTGACCCTTGAAACTCGAATAGGCCATGTCACGTGCGCAACGGTTAACCTCCCTTCATATTCCTTCCTTTCTTATTCCAAAACTGACTACCGACAGTCTTCATGACAGTCTTAGCCTCATCCAGTCTCGGGGTAACCATTATCTTTTCTGCATAACCTCCAGAACTTCACTTTTAGTTTACTATACAGCACCACACATTAACCTTAATTGATTTTTAAGTCTTATGTTGGGTGAACATTAGCATAAAAACATAACTTTATGGGTAGTACAAATATTTATATACAGTAAAATTCCTCATATCCGGAATCTCTCATATCCGGAGTGCCTAATATCCAGAATCCCGCATATCCGGATATGATTTTGATGTGCATATTTGAACTATTTGGGTGATATGTAACTGTTTTGAAATTTCTGCTTTTTAGGAAATTTACTTGGGATAATTGCATATGCTTATTTCACCCTAATGGCCTGTATTGGTGCAAAAGATGATGGGAATAAGAGGAAAGGATGACAACGAGACACATCTGCAACAAGATAGCGACGAAATGCATGATTGTTATAAAACCTGGACTGAAATCGAAAAAGATATTGAAACGGTTGTCAGTTTTATGGAAAGAAAGCCAGCATTCAGCTATGACGATTGCAGTAAGGCATGCAGAGTTAAAAAGTGTTTTTCGTTTAAATAATTTCAAATACAAAAGCAAAACGAAATGCGGAAAAGGTTGAGAACGACATTAGAAGAGAAAGAATCATCATGCAACAGCGATTAAAAAATACTCGTTACATTATTTGTTTTGCATACGTGGCATACTTAATTTAATGAATTTTCATTAACATTACATAATTTATTTCTTTTTTTCTTAAAATCAGTTCCGTTATATTTCACTCACCATTAGCTTATTTTGTTTACTATAAAACATTGAAAATAAATTTTAAACCTGATGTCAGTTCTTTTATTTTAATCTAAATATAACCCCTCATATCCGGACTTTGTAACCAATTCCTCATATCCGGAATCTCTCATATCCGGAATCCCTCATATCCGGAATCCCTCATATCCGGAATCCCTCACATACGAACTTTGTAACCAATTCCTCATATCCGGAAGGCCTTCTTCGTCCGTTTATCGGGAATTCTACTGTATTTTGTCCTCGGTTGATCTCTGAAGAGCGAGTAACAATAACCGGTTAGCTTCCTTTTTATTATTTTTTGTTGTTGTTTTTTTTATTCACCTTTTTTCTTCTACTTCTTTCTTCCTTA
>CAHIKZ030005106.1:1535000-1552500 GCA_903632075.3 Acanthosepion pharaonis
ATATATATGTGTGTGTGTGTGTGTGTGTGTGTGTGTGTGTGTGTGTGTGTGTTTCTAAAGATAAGAATATTATGCAAGTGAGATATCTGTCATTAGGTAAATCGAAATTTTAACTCCGCCAATTTTTCCTGAAAGGAAATATGCGATTATTTTTCATAACGGGTCTGATACTTAAAACCTTTCACACAGAAACACACAAAAAGACACACAGAGGCACACTACACACACACACACACGCTGCCCCACACACAAACACACACATACACGCATATGCACACAAACACATACGCACACCACTGGTCCAATTTTTAACTCGGGCCAAGTGACAATTTCAGTGTAAAGGCCTTTTGTACAATTAATCATAAAATACGCACATTTTATATATATATATATATATATATATATATATATATATATATATATATATATATATATATATATATATATATATATATATATTATTACTTTTACATATTATTTCTAGCGGATATCCGTACTTGAATCGACTTTCCTTTCACTTATTAAACAGTATATTTATTTATTATCGTAGGCACCTCGAGGCAGTGTAATGGTTACAAGCTTGTCTCGCTTGAACAA
The DNA here is from genome assembly GCA_903632075.3 of Acanthosepion pharaonis. Lineage (NCBI taxonomy): Eukaryota > Metazoa > Mollusca > Cephalopoda > Sepiida > Sepiidae > Acanthosepion > Acanthosepion pharaonis. Next base: position 1,535,598 of record CAHIKZ030005106.1, read on the forward strand.
TTACGACTGAGTAGTGAGTTCGATCTCATTAGGTGCCCCATACTTTGGACCTTGTTCCACATCTAAGCTACGCTTGGAAAATCACTATTTATTTTTTATCGTTTATCCACTGCATATTTGAGTAAAATTATCAAAGAAAAAAATTCAGTCTCTGGCAGGATTCGAACCTGCGTTCCCTGTGGACAGAAGAAGCAGTATTGGCAAAAGTTGTTCATGGCTGAGTCGGTATAAACACGTCGGATCTAATGATGATTCCCTCTACCCAGAGCGACGTAAATTCGGATCATGCCAGATGGCAAATATTTTCTTTTTTCGCTTATCCCCATAACGATTTAATATTAAATTGAAATACAGGAACAGTAAGACCGGGCGTTTATCTCGTCTTTCTTCGTCTTTTGCGCCACGACCCTTCAGGACATAGATCATGGCCCTCCACAACTTTCTTGCCCGTGTGGCTCTTAGAAGTTTTCACCCCCCCCCATGTTAAGACCCCCACTTCACATGCTTCATGATTATATCTCTCTATCACCTGTGGAACCCTCCTCTTTTCTTGTTTCCCTGATAGTTATAATCTCCAACTATTTAAATGTAATGCCAATCGATGTTTCCAGATGCCTTGATCTATCCCCTCTCCTTCTCTTCATCCTTTCCTCTATCACTCCTCTTTGCTCTCGCTCCAACTCTCTGTAACCCCTTGCGTCACAGTGGCTTCCCGCCTTTCTTGGGGTGAAACGCTTAAAAAAAAATCGTAACACGCATTTATTTTTCCTTCTTGCAGAAGAGCGTATATTCTGGCTTCTTGCAGTTGATAGTTAGTCCTTTTTTCTCGCTCTCTTCTACCGCCATATCTAGGAGTCCTGGAGTTTTCTTCCCGATACTGCCACCAACAGAGTGTCATCTGCGTGTCTTATAATGTTATGATTACGCCCACCGATAATAAATTTCCTATTGTTATGCAGACAGTTTGGTCTCAGAATAAATTCTGGATCATTATTACTGTAATTTTAAATGAAATTAAGGAGAGTTTATAAGTTGAAATATCCGGTAAACTAATGTTTATACATACACTGTAATCTACCATTAATAATTATATAGAAATAAGGATGTAACCATTTTGATGTTGGGATATCCAGTGGCTAACACTTTCCCCAGGCGAGCAGAATTTGTACATGATACTGTTCTAACTTGTCCTACCCTTCGTTAGTTTGCACGACCGTTACGCCCTGCCATTGACCCATAAATAATGGACTATTCTGGTTTTATCGCGTGGTAAGAAAGAAAAGAAACTGCTTGGTTTGAGTGACAAAATAAATAAATAAAGAAATAAATAAATAAAGAAAGAAAGAAAGAAACAAACAAACAAACAAAAAGGGTAGAGAGAAGTGTTTCACATCTCCTGGCAATAATAATAATAATAATAATAATAATAATAATAATAAATAACGAACTATTCCGTTTTGATCACGTGGAAAAGTGGGGGAAAAAGACTACATGGTTTCAGTAAGAAGAAAAAAGAAAGAAAGTAATGAAGGAAGAAAAAAGAAAGAAGGAAGTGTTTACTTGCTGTTTCAGTTCAATGGGAAAAGTTGTCAATTTCAAATCTTTTCATTTCTACCCACTTGTTAAAATGGCAACCAGCATCCATATTTGCGATTGTTATTGCAATATTTTGTTAAGCTCAAATAATTAACGACGCGTCAGAAGAATTTTTACGGATATTTTATTGTCGTAGAACTCGCCATGAGTTTAATCAATCATTAACTTAAGATTCATCAGTATATTAAATTAGGAAAATCGTGAAATTGTCACGGGTTGAAACTAGTTAAGTATAAATAGAAAAGTCATATAGTTAAAAAAAATTGAGTTACCTGTTAAGCTATTGTTCCACTAGATACCATATATGAGTAGTACTTGTATGTAGCCTCATTCCATAATACTGCAATTTAAATGTAAATAAGGAATTCATATATTCGAATTTGAAATGTCTCATAGGCTAATTTTTCTTGAGACGAACAGCAGCATTGGCACCAAGACTAACTCCAAAATATCGTCATATTAAATGTTAATAATCGAAACTTTTAAATGTAAAGTTAACATGTTCAGTAGGCAAATGCTTTCCAGGAGGTCGTGCTGTAATTTTAAATGTAGTTAAGGAGATTATATATATATATATATATATATATATATATATATATATATATATAACTTTATAAATCTAAGCAGCTATACTCGTCCGGCAAAACCTGGTGTTTTGGCTTGTAATTGAACAAACCAATACCCAAGGAAAAAAGGGTAAAAAAAAAGAAAGAACTAAGGACATGTACTTCCGGCGAAAATAATCGTCTAGAATCTAAGTTCAGAGTCCCAAGAAAAAACCTCCATCACGAGTAAAGTAAAAATAATTAAACAAAGTGCTAAGCAGAGCAAAATAAATAAATAAACCTAAAGAACCAGACAAACCTACCTAGGTTTCACCTTCGTGGATTGTCAGGGCACATATATATATATATATATATATATATATATATATATATATATATATATATATATATATGAAGAAATAGAGTCTTAAGGTGTGCTATATTTATGAAATAAAGTGCTATAAGATATAACATTGAATACGAAGTCAACATAGAGGCCTCTAAGTGTTGACTTCATTGTTCACTTTCATATATATATATGCACACACACACACACACACACACACACACACACACACACACACATATATATATATATATATATATATATATATATATATATATATATATTTAAATCGATTCTCCCGTCGGGTTCGACGTATGAGTGTCAAGCAGATCAGTTTCCAGGAAACTGACAGCCTGACACGGCACATGAGATTCGATTATAGTGGTGAAGGTTTCGTGCAAGACCATCCACACTTTTTGAAGACCATCCACGCTTTTGTATATATATATATATATACATGTGTAGGATTGGTGTATACGGAATAAATTCCAATAACCAACAATTACTGTTCTTAAAAGAGTGCTCAAAAGAGCAGATATAATCATTTATTTAAAAATTAAATAAAATATATAATTACTCTCTAAGTTTAACAGAAGGATTGTGATGAAATGGATCATAAACGAAAATAACATGTTTATCATTAATTAATCATAGTTAAGGATCGGAAGTTCATGAAGGATTGTAATAAAGTTAATATATATATATATATATATATATATATATATATATATATATATATATATATATTCCATGATCAATTTTCACCTTAGTCAAGATGATCTTCGCCCTCTCTAACATTATAATTTTCTGTACTGGAGTAACACGATCCCTCACACATCTCACGTAGAATTTCAAGTTTTTTTTCCCTCTGCTATTTAGACTGTCATAACGGAAACTTCTTTCTCACGTGCCAAACATCTTTTGAATTGAGTTGGATCTTTTCTAACTGATTTCTTTATCTCTAAGTTGAAATGATGATTCCTCATCCTGTTGTGACCTCCTGATTTAGTTTTCCTCTCTACAGTTCCCAAAGTATGAATGTTTGTTTCCATTACTGAAGGCCTGGATAACCTTTTTCGTCTCACCATTGCTCAGTTGGGAATACATGTGTGTATGTGTGGGCGCGCACGCGCGCTTTGTATATATAAGTCATATATGCAAATTTACACGGTCTGTTAGGGTAATGTTTCGTAGATGGCATACACGGACATCGTTAGAACCTAGCCTCTCTCCATAATACTGTAATTTTAAAGGTAAATAAGGATTTCATGTATATGAATTTGCAATATCTCGTAGGCTTTTGTTTCCCTGGACAACGACGACGGCGACAACGACGACGGCGACAACGACGACGGCGACAACGACGACGACCAGTACTGTTATCTCAGACTAACTGTATTATATTGTAATTTTAAATATAAATAAAAAATTCATATATATATATATATATATATATATATATATATATATATAATGAATTTGCAATATCTCGTAGGCTGATGCTTCCTTAGACGACGACCAGCATTGTTATCCAGACTAACTGTATAATATTGTAATCTTAAATGCAAATAAAGGAATTATATATATATATATATATATATATATATATATATATATATATATATATTTATATGAATTTGCAATATCTCGAAGGCTGATGTTTCCCTCGACGACGACCGGCATTGTTACTCAGACGAACAGTATAATACTGTAATTTTAAATATAAATAAGGAACTCATATATATATATATATATATATATATATATATATATATATATATATATATATATATATGAATTTGCAATATCTAGTAGGCTGTTTCCCTAGAGGACGACAAGCATTGGTAGCTAGACTATAATATTATAATTTAATAGGCGTGACTTTTATATGAAGTTGAGGTGTTTCGTTGTTCCAGACCATTTCGACTACCAGTACTTGTATCTAGCCGAACACCATAATATTGTAATTTTAAATGTAAATATGTGAATCATATGGAACTGAACTCTTTCGTAGGCTAATATTTGCGCAGGCGCGTTGGACTTCCAATCGTTGTTCGTAGCGTAACTGCATCATACGGACATATTAGATGTGATACGGTTAACCGGATATACAATATATCTGCTAAAATTTGAAATCATTTTGCCAATACCGTTTTATTATATGATTGATAGCATTTCAACTTCTATTATTGTTGACTTTATCAAGTTTAAGCTATAAAAATTGCATTATTATAAATGTAATCAAAATCACATTTATCTCTTTTTGTTAACGAGTCGGCATTATCTTTTAACAGAGCAACATTAAATAGAGAACCACATCGAAGTTATCATCCTAATTGCTGCTCTCTTCTCCGCTTTTATCGCAGCAATCATCGTCGTCGTCATCATCTTCCGTCTCTACGACGTCGTTAGCTTCGCCGCTGCCGCGCGAACACGCAAATACGCGGCGCAAGGTCGGCGTACGGAAGAGGGTGTGACTAGGTTAGAGCAAGCATCGGCGGCCGGCGGCCACATGGTGTACGACAAGTTCTCTACCGATGCAATTAATTCGTGACTGGCAGGCAACACCGTACTCCATCGCTAGGTGGCGATGTCGTCGAGAGCACGTGTTATGGCGGAAGACGAAAACGATTCCTGAATCCCCTTTCCTACGCTCATTTCTCGCGCCGTTCCACCGACACCCAACGCTGTTACATACATACATGGATACACGGCCGAGTGCGCAGGAGTATATGTGTACGGATCCCCGGCTAGTGTACACATGGTCTGATAATAGAACGGTCGTTCTCTCAATATAAGAAGCAGAGAGAGAGAGAGAGAGAGAGAGAGAGAGAGAGAGAGAGATAGAGAGAGACAGGTGGAAGGGAGACATGGAGAGTCAATGTGGTGGGCACTGATTGAAGGTTATGATAAAGATAAGGACGATGGTCGAGAAGAAGAAAAAACAAAGAAGAAGAACAGAGAGAAGGAAAGGAAAGAAATGAAAGAGAGAAGGTGTTGCGAAGAGAGGAAACAAGATGAAAATAGAAATAAATAAAAAAGAAATAACACAAAAACTGCGACAACAGGAAAGATATATGTTGATATAACTGAGTTTTAAAACGATAAAATAATAAAAAAAACGACAGAAAGCTATAACAATATATATATATATATATATATATAAAATGATGAAAGTACTGGAACATTCCAAAGCTTTGCTGTTACCGGATCGCAAGCAAGTTTTTTCTTCTTTTTTTTAACAACCACCGTAATGCAGCTTCCTGTGACTTTTCGATAAATGTATAGCCGGCCACTCGTATTCGAGGATACCTCTCCACTAGGGCGGATAGCCAATCTCTATTTCAGACGCTTGCTCAGTTTGTATTTATTCAATACCCAGAGAACGAATCTGTGGTTTATCATGCAACTATACTGAGCATATCTTAGTGATCAACAATTTGTCCAAGGCTAGCAGGCTCAAGCCATGAGTTAGCGTGATCAACAATTTGAACACAGCCAGTAGGCTCAAGCCATGAGCTAGCGTGATCAACAATTTGAACAAGGCCAGAATAGCGTGATCAACAATTTGTCAACAATTTGAACCAGGCTCTGCCATGATAGCGTGATCAACAATTTGACCAAGCCCAGCAGGCTCAAGCCATAAGTTAGCGTGATCAACAATTTGAACAAGGCCAGCAGGCTCAAGCCATGAGTTAGCGTGATCAACAATTTGAACAAGGCCAGCAGGCTCAAGCCATGAGCTAGCGTGATCAACAATTTGAACAAGGCCAGAATAGCGTGATCAACAATTTGTCCAAGGCTAGCAGGCACAAGTCATGAGCTAGCGTGATCAACAATTTGACCAAGGCCAATAGTCTCAAGCCATGAGTTATCGTGATCAACAATTTGAACAAGGCCAGCAGGCTCAAGCCATGAGCTAGCGTGATCAACAATTTGTCCATGGCCAGCAGGCTCAAACCATGAGCTAGCGTGATCAACAATTTGTCCATGGCCAGCAGGCTCAATCCATGAGCTAGCGTGATCAACAATTTGACCAAGGCTAGCAGGCTCAAGCCATGAGCTAGCTTGATCAACAGTTTGAACAAAGCCAGAAGGCTCAAGCTATCAGCTAGCGGGATCAACAATTTGAACAAGGCCAGCAGGCTCAAGAGCCACGGTGACTCCAAGGGTTCTGTATACCCAATTTCACTCACAAATTGAGTCAATCAGGAAGTCTCCTTCCATGGTGAAATTCGAACCCGAGTATCGTGTTCAGAATGCGAACGTTATAACCACGACCATTTTCCATAAATGCTTCCATGATAATTGAATGATGAACATTCTTCTATGTTACAAGTTTTCACAATTTTACAGCCGAAATGGCTACAAGGAACAATAAGCCCTATGTAAACGGTTCTATCGCACTTCTTGCTTGTGGAACACTATCCCGGTTTCTTGCTTCGCAGTTAAATTTGATCATCGAAATTCTGTACACAAAAGTAATAATGGCGGACAAAACTTCATCTAATGAACATTCAATATTACTTCTAGTAGAAACAAAGCAAGTAAATTTTGGGTTGAAGAATATAAGTTAAAAGTTAATAATGGCTGACATTGCTTCATATTTAAATGAGGAAACTAGTATATGAATACAAACACACATATATATATATATATATATATATATATATATATATATATATATATATATATATTGTGTTAATATGAATCGCTTGGATTATACCTTTTTTTCTTTGGTATTGGTTTGATTATTTGCAAATCAAGACACCGTAGGTTTTCGGGACGAGTATCATTTCTTTACTTATAACATTAATATTAGTATATATATATATATATATATATATATATATATATATATATATATATATATATATATAAAAGTGAACATAAAGTCAATTTAGAGGCGACACTCTGTTTCAGGCTATATGCAATCGTCATTGCGTCTAGCATGAAACAGACTGTCGCCTCTAAGTGTTGACATCTATGTTCACTTTTAAATTTACACACGCTCTATCTCTGATATCGAGCACTTTATCCCATAAATATAGCACACCGTAAGACTATATTTCTTCATACATACATACATACATACATATATATATATATATATATATATATATATATATATATATATATATATATAGAAGGAAGTTAAGGAGATAATATTGAGGAGTTCATTACAAAACTAAACAATTTTACGTTCATTTTGATATAATTTGTAGGCTTCTCAATTAAATATTTTGAAATTAAAGAAAAGCAGACATCACTGTTGACTTACACTTAAATGCAGGATTCAGAAGTAACATGGTGGGGGTGATAGTGAGTTGTAGATTTGGAATGCAGAGATTTTTGCTTTTATTTTCGTCTGTTTTGTTTACTTCTACAATTAAGTCTGCTTTAATTAAAGTAAAACCGATATTACTTTCTCACCTGCCACCATTCCACACTTAAGAAGAAAGGAGACAATGTTGAAGTCGAGATTCGCAATCTTGAGACTTTTGTGATCATTTCGCTAGGCTTTGTGTTTTTCACCTATTGATACCATTGTTACTAAAGAAGAAGCTACATTAGTTCTTGAGCGACCCTCGTGCCAGGAGAGAGAAGGCAGAGGCTATAGTGTAGAGTAGGTTTGGTATCCCAAAGCTTTTGCGAAAGATGGATTCCAACAGCTAAGCAAAGTAATAAAAGGCAGGAAAAATCTGTATTAGAAACAAAGGAAAGGGCTCTAAATTTTTATATAATATTGATCCACCTACATTATAGGCGAAATATTTGGAGCCCGTCAGTCGATTCTTGATTCCCTTAAGATGAAGCATGTATACCGTTTTCAAAACTAGCTCCCTTCGAACCCTGTCTTCTTTAAGAGGTTTAATATATATATATATATATATATATATATATATATATATATATATTATTATTAATTTTATATATATATATATATATATTAACATTAATAATATTACTATATATATATATGTATGTATATTTAATTATATATATATATTTAATATTTTTAATATTGATATATATTTAATTATATAAATATATATATATATATATATATATAATATATATAAGATATATATAAAATATAATACATACAATTTATATAATGTGTATATATATATATATATATATATATATATATATATAATAATATTACTAATATATTAATAATTATATAATATATAGAATGTATAATATATATATATATATATATATATATTATAATATATATATATATGTGTGTGAAAAGTGTGTATATAAAGATAAATATATATATATATATATATATATTATTATTATTTATATATTATATGCGCGGAACTTATTTGAAAGCGCCTAATATGACAGATAGAGCTAACATATTTGGTTGGATTGATGTGTGTGTTTGTGACCCACCAATCAAACCAATATATATATATATATATATATATATATATATATATATATGTATGTATTATTCTACCTTGCTTGCATCCTCATTCAGTATTAATAATAATTATAGAATATATATATATATATATATATATATATTGCAGGCATCCTCATCCAACCGGCTCACGGTCAAGGAATATGAGACATCAGCATCAACATCGACACCCAGTCAGTAGAATCGAATAATGTCACCAGCAAGAGAGACCTTGACAACAGGATCAAAGCTGTTCGTGCTGCGTACGGAACACTCTCCCATCTTGTCTTCAGCAATCACAGCGTCAGCCTGAAAACTAAAATCATGATCTTCCTGGCTGTGGTCTTCTCCAGCCTTCTGTACCCTTCGAAACCTGATCTTTGTATCGTTGGGATATCAAATGTCTAGAACAGTTCCAGCAAACGATGCTCCGAAGAATCCTTCGCAAAGACCACATTACTAACAGCGAGGTCCTCTCTCAGACATGTCTTCACCAGCATCTAGGCTACCATCCTTCAACATCACACCCGCTGAGCAGGTTACATGTCCAAGAATGTGTAACGCTCATCTCCCATGTATCATACTGTTTTGAGAACTTACCCTCGGTAAGAGGATACGCGGAAGCCCAAAACGACTTTTCTAGGATCAGTTAAACACATCACTGACACAAGCCAATATCGACCCAGGTACCTGTGAAACGGTTGCTACAAATCGGTCTTCCTGGCATAAGAGCATTCGAAAGGAAACCAAGACCTTTCAGTGAAATCCTCAACATAAAGAGGATTTGCGAGGTATAGTCTGGAGTGCTTGACTCATCCAACTGCGAAACTCCTCTGTGACTCCTGCTCACGACTCTTCAGGGTTAGGCCGGGCCTTCACAGCCATCTCCGTCACCACTAACTGAAGGGAGAAAAGGAATAAGTACAGAGGGTGACGTCGCTGATGCGAGCTGATGCAGACGAAGACAACGACCTTGCTGGCTAATGGTAATCTTATGGCATAGCGGATTTGTAATTTCCGTTAACAATAATTCTAGAGAATTGGACGCCATTCACTAATTTGTTAAATATTTCCGCATCCTAGCTTAGTAGAAGTTAATTAAATCAAAGAAAGTATAGAACTTATTTATTATAAAATAATGTGGGTGGCAACAAACCATTGGTCTATATATAGTGCACCTTTTTACTACTACAAAGGACCAGAATATTCACGGGAAACTTTTCTTCCCTTACAACAAAATGAATGCTACAACAAAAGAGGACATACACAGAGTGTAATTTTTTTAACGTTACCAATCACAGATTTCCAAATGCGGATCCCAAGATTGAACTAAGTACGCCATTAAAAATTGGATAATCTTCTGTCTGATGAAGAAGCATCGTGAGGTGACAAAAATTTGGTTTTACAAAAGGCTAAAGATTCCAGTGACTGAATATTTGGCAACAAGAAATTTTTAATGAAAAGAGAAACAAATTGACACGTATACCGAGAATCAGAGAGTAACAAGTCGAAATTTCTACACAAGTCTACGAGGATTGCTAGCCTATCCCTGTTCCAAACCCACAAAACAATTATGTTTCTTCAGCAATCACAGTCTCAATGTGTGGTTTATACTCCGACTATGCTGAGCGTGTCTTCGTTACAATTTCTGGAAGAGTCTACAAACTATGGCGTGATCGATAGTTTAACAACTCAATGCGCTCAGCGGCATATCAAACTTTCTGTGTTATTTAATGCCAAAATCTAAATATTTTGATTGGTTTGCTTTGGTTTGATTTTGTTTAGCGGCATATCAACATCTCTATGGGTTATTTAATGCAGGAATCTAAATATTTTGATTGGTTTGGTTTGATTTTGCTTAGCGACGTATCAACCCTTCTATGTCTTATTTAAAGCCGAAATCTAAAGATTTTGACTGATTTGGTTTGGTTGTTTTTGTTTAGCTGCATATCAACCTCTATGAGTTATTTAATGGCGAGATGTAAATATTTTGAACACAGTTTTATTAGTTTAACTAAATATATTTTGAATATAATTGTATGCATTATAATAATTATATAATATATAGAATGTATAATATATATATACATATATTATAAATATATATATATATATGTGTGTGAAAAGTGTGTGTATATAAAGATAAAATATATATATATATATATATATATATATATATATATATTCAACTACAGATAAAAGTTATTGTTGGTCACTTTTTATATAAAAGTATATTACTGCTATTTTTACTTTAAAAATGCATTTTTATAATTTCATAGTGATTCGGGGTTCACTATTTGCACACAGCTAGGACCCTAACAGGTGCTACCACACAGTTCAACAGAAAATAAGTGATTCTTCCATGTTCCTGAAAACATCGAATCTCCCTATCACGGTGGAGTACTGGATAGCGACTTGGATTGAGGAATCGGAGAGCCGAGTTCGAATTCCAGTCGAATCCATTACATTCACTTACGTGCTAACACCCTTGGGAAAGGTGTGAATCCTCTTTCTTCTCCCTCCAACTATGGGTAAATAGCAGGACAGACTGGGTTCTATAGCCTTGGATGGCAACTGGTCTAGGAGAAGGAAAACTCTGAGTTCAAACCTGCTCTGAGGGTGAATGGAGTCTCTCTGAGCCTTGGTTGGCAGTCCATTTAGTGTTGGTGTCACGATAAAAAAGACCCTTGATAGCCCTAGCAAAGCATCAAGAATTCAGCTATTTGACAAGGTTATGAACTACACCAATCAAAGTATTGGTGAGTTCAATCTCGGCTGAGGCCGCAAGATGATGATCAGAAGGTATGCTGCTCGATGTAGTTTATCGTCATACTTAGAACTAACATGGGATTAGCAAATTCTCTTTCAATTTTTGTTTCAAATGCAGGCCTCATGTCTCTTAGTAATCCCACGGTTTATATTTATCTCGAATTGTTCGCGCTTAAATCGCTGTTGAAAGAGATTAAATAGAAAAGTGATAACTGATGGTGTTCCAGAAAGAAGTATTTATAGAACGGCGGAACGAATAACGAGGGGCAGTCAGCGAACCAGACCAGCCTCGATAGACAACTTAGACACACGTTATCATGACAACCTGTATATCAACAACGATGATGTAGTTTTTAAATTATTGCTATCGTATGCAACAAGCCTGTAGTCTCACACATGTTTTATTAGCGTGTGCTTCACACACACACACACATTGGCGTATACATCATTTTGAAATTTGAAGATTCACTTTGAAGACAAACGATCATTTTGAACACCTGTGTTGCAGTTTTTGTGTATATGTATATACTAGTGAGCTAGGCAAAATGAGCTGACTCATTTTATAGTCCACCAAGAGAAGGGTTAACCAATCAGAAAGCTCAAAATATTCAATGCGACGTGTATAAAGGCGGCCATTTTGTTTTCTCTCCCTGCTAACCGGATATCGAAGACTTAAAGAATTACTTAACAACCACTACTTTCTCTGAATCTTCACTGCCAAACTCTGATATTGAACACATTACGGACTTCACTGGATTCCATATTCAGAGACTACGGCAAACATGGTCAGCATCCTGAACTATTGGTCTTTTCACGGCCACAAAAAGGACAATTGAATTCTAATATTTAAATAACTGTATCTGCTGTATAAAGTCATATTTAACTAGGTCTTCACCCTTTTTACAAAGATCATTTCTTGGCGTGCTTTAGTGTTTTGTATTGCATTTTTCAACATGGCACTCGGATTTTATTTTTCCAAAAAAAAGATCCAGCTAGACTGAGCTGACAAGAATGAGGACAAACGACGTACAAAAAACTAAAAAAATATTTTTGTCACTAATAAAATGGTAACCACTGACGAAGGTCATCTGAGAATTATTGCTGACCCATCGACATAAAATATTTTCCAATGAGAACATCTAGAAACAACAATCGTGATCCGTCGACATTCCTAGAACATTTCTTCCTAGAAATAATTTAGCTCAAATCAACACTTTTTTTTTTTAAATAAACACAATGCCGGGGCACTTAGAAAATTGAGACGAACAACGTCACCCAAACTATGGAAGCCGTAATAACGGTAAACACACCTATCTACATCCTTGAAACAACTGTTTAATTTCCTTTTTTTCGCCATACGGTCAGTTTTAGACCCAGTGGTGTGACAGGGTGTAATCAATTTCTATTTTCTCCTCAGATTAGGTCATTTACAGTTTTGTGCAGTAATATGAATCTATTTTCTAATATAGTTTATATGATGTACTCATGAGGTATTTACAAAGTCACTATATACACTCTTGTGCACATTAATTGAAACAACTGCTGTAGTTTCCTTTCTTTCAACATACAGTCAGTTTTAGACCCACTGAAGTGACAGGGTGTAATCGATTTCTGTTTTTAACTCTTATTTGGTCATCTCCATGCAGTAACATGAATCTATTTTCAATGTGTATGATGGAATTTGTTTGGCCTTGAAAAATATTTTGTCATTCGTCATTCCATCAGATTTTTGTCATGCACATACACTATTGTCTCGACTATCGATTAGTTGTCCTACGGCCATTATCTGCAATGGACGTTACACCAAGTAAGCACACGAAAATTGTAACACTGCACAAACACAATGGCAAGCCGTACCAGGGGGGAAATCAAAGTACAATAGATTGTCCCGGAAACTCTCCTGATTTAAATCCAATTGAGAATCTGTGGTCAATCTGCAAGGAATGACTTCGTGGAATGAATGCACGAAGTGCGCTGGGTCATGTTTCATTGGAACAATACGAAAAAGGAAATAATAACGGAATTATTCGTTCTGTTTCAATTAATTTGCACAAGTGTGTACAATGCAACGAACGTGAAAACATGTTTTTTCGCAATTAAATGCAAATTTAGGCGCGCAAAAAATCACCTCGCAAGGCGCGCGATATGACTAAGTAGTACAAAGAACTCCCGGCAGATGTCGCAACAGAAGTAGTTGATCTACTTGACTACATGTCAGTGGAAAAGCCCTAGGACACGCTGAAAAATGCGATAATTAGACGTATGGGAAAATCGGATGAGAGAAGTTTACACGTACTATTCAATAGTTTGAACCTGGGACCCTACTAAAGAAAATGCAAGAATTAGAAAGAGACAGTACCATGCCCGATTCAGTGTTGAAAAAAACTTTGGACGGACAAACGACAAAAACGCAAATACCGTCATCACTCCCCGGTAAATTGGAGTTAAAGAGATTATCGGATATAGCCGACAAAATACAGGACAAAAACCAGGACAAAAGCGTATACGCCAACATTAAACAAACACAAAACTAACAAAGGGCAAGCCAGACAAATCGTTTCAGCGGGAAAAATATAGCGGACCTCACTATACAAATCCAGAGTTTGATACAAATCTAAAAATTTCATCGTTACCGCTCAGAAATCAAAAAATCGTTCGTACTCTCGGAACAGAACAAGCTGGGGTAGGTCGAACTCATTCTTCCGATAGCGGCTTCCCTACGATACCCTGTTGATATCATTAGAAATCTGGAAAAGAGGTGAGGAACTACAGAGAAGCGTGCATCTTCAATTCAAGAACTTCTCATGCTACTCTACAATTCCAGAGAAACGATTACTTCAGTAGAAAATAAAAACGACATCAGCTGTTGAATAGAACAGAGATGTCGTTTCAGTATCTGTCTATATTTCTGAGATGAGGTATTATGTACACTATTTACATTATTCGGACTATTGTCCTCATCTTTGTCGCCATATTTGTTACAACGTTTCGGCCTTTCAGTATCTGTCTATATTTCTGAGATGAGGTATTATGCACACTATTTACATTATTCGGACTATTGTCCTCATCTTTGTTGACATATTTATTACAACATTTCGGCCTTTCAGTATCTGTCTATATTTCTGAGATGAGGTATTATATACACTATTTACATTATTCGGACTATTGTCATCATCTTGGTTGCCATATTTATCACAACATTTCGGCCGTTGTACGCTCCAGCCTTCTTCAGGTAGTTGGAATGCCGAACAGAACCCTTTACTTCGCTCGCTGTGGTAGACATGTTCTAGTTCAACGTGCAATGTATAATGGATGTCAGTTATCAGTTATCTCCGATTATTTCCCATCTCCAAGTTCTCCACTGCCTGAAACAGATATTGAACACACAACTCTTTGGGTCCTATCACTGGATCTAACCAAAGCCTTTATCTACTCTGCCATGTGTCCTTAAGGACCCAAAGAGCTGTGAGTTCAATACCTGGTTATGGCAGTGAAGAATTTGGAGAGGTGAATATACTGAAATGCTAAAGAACAAAATCTTTGAATAAAATCGCCATTGGCTTCAACCACGGTCTTCAGACGACTTTGGAATCTTCTGCAACTAATCTGGAAGGTCTCCTTGTTTAAGTTTGTGAATGTTGCCATAATCCTTGCCATAAGTCCATCTTTGGTGTTAAAAGGGGTTTTGTTGGTTTCCCCAATATATATATATATATATATATATATATATATATATATATATATTGAGCGGGACCTAAATAAATATATATATATATATATATATATATATATATATATATATATATATATATATATATATATATATATATATATATATATATATATATATATATATATATATATATGGTTTTCTCGACTACATATATATATATATATATAGTATATATATATATATATATATATCATAACTGTTGGTTTTTTCGACATATATTATGTATATATATAAATATATATATATATATAGTCGAGAAAAAAAAAACGATATATATATATATATATATATATATATATATATATGTTTTCATTTGATTTTTTTCGACTATATATATATATATATATATATATATATATGTATATATATAAATATAAATATATAGAGTCAAAAAACAACAGATGTGATATATATACATATATATATATATATATATAGTCGGTGGTCTGATGATTGCGTTTAGCATGGCCTCTGAGTGTTGACTTTAATGTTCACTTATATATATATATATATATATATATATATATATATATATATATAAATGTGGCGGCAATAGAATTATGTATTTTGGTAAACGATGGATTCATTATTCAAGTAATTTCCTTTGCAAAGAAACCTCGATACTTACGCATGAAACCCCCAGAGGGATATGCTAAATGTGTTTGTATGTATGTGTGTATTTTTTTTCTTCTTTCCTTGTCTGGAAATAAAAGCTATGAATGGAGTTCAACGCCAATCGATATTGTAATTTCAGTTCATACCTAGAGCCCAATTATTATGGATATTCCAGCTGACGAATCTTACTTTCTTGATTTATGATAACCAAGTACCTGGGTAGAAAATATGACGGGTACATTAAGCATCGTTTTAGAAACCATGGAGCCTTCTTGACATTGCTATTTATATTTCAGAGATGTGGTACTTTAACTATTCACATTATTTACATTGTCTGGACTGTTTTCCTCATCTTTATTTCATATTGTTATATATGACGTTTCGGCCATTGTACGTTTCGGCATTCTTCAGGTAAGAGTTGTTGGAATTTCGAATTGAACCAATTCTTTAGTCCACGGAGATAGATTGTTCTAATTCCACGTACAATTCCTTTGGATATCTCATTATTAGTTAATTCGCCCTGATAACGCTCCAAGTTTTTGTTTACTCAACTTAGGTCAGCCATTGAATTCACAAAGTCATTTACAGTCTAAAGTATTTTCTGGCTTTAAGTAACCCGAAACAAGTTGATAAACCGTAAAAAAACAAATCAATATAATTAATGCTCTCAACATCAAAATACCGTGACCAATGACTATAGGTTTCTTAATATACTTCAATGCATAATATCGACATTGATTTTAGAATATTGAAATAGAATATTTACGAATCATTTGACAGTGTAATGATTGATATAAAAACAATAGTAAATCAATGAAAAGCGATAGGTTATAATGAATATGGTAAATTTAAAAGCCAAGTATCGCATCTGACGAATAAAA